>JADDOH010006600.1:0-16640 GCA_016648135.1 Agrypnia vestita | reverse complement strand
CTATGGTCATATTCATACATTTTCTAATGCATGCTCTACGGTTGTTGATGCTTGTAACTGAGCCATCTTCCAATATTACTAATTAATGCCTGTAAGTCTTTCGCGTCTTCTATTCTAAATATCCTTAATAAACACCTCATATATTTTCTTAATTCTCATTCCTCGTTCATATACGTTCTATATGACCAAACCATCTCAGCGATCCTTTCTTTATTCTATCAACCACGCCATAGCCAGCATTACATTCACATATAATTTGTTCATTTCCCACTACTATAATCCACCAATGATAAAACACTTTAGTACCTAGTTGCGTGCAGAGTATTGACAATATTAATCAATGCTACAGAACGGCGTAAAAAAGTTCCGCAGAAGATTCTCGAAAATCGATTGGTGCTAGTTACAAAATAGTACTATAGTATACTGTATCCAGTGACTTTGTTAGTTACAAAGCTTAAACCGGGTTTTACTTGCTTGATGAGTTTCTTTGATGTGCATTTGTTAGTTATTTTTAAAATTCCGCTAACGGTTCCAACACGTCTTTGTAATTTACGAGAGTTGTTAAAACAAAGATTGTAAATGAAACGGACGTATCAAACACTGGATGATAGAGTCGGAATTTTTCCATTTTACATCCAAATTGATGATCTAAGTATCATATACCGACATGAAGCATTTGAAATGTGGTTGCACCGTAGAATGTTGCCATAACTTGGACAGATATAGTCAGCAACTCAGATTTGCTCCAAAGAGCCAGAACTGAGAGACAGTTTTTGACAGATATCCAAGTCCGAAAAGTGTCATCTTGTGTCATGTGCTTAGAGGGGATAAGTACGACCCTTTGCGTTTGATAATTAAGGGCAAGATCAAAAGAAATACGAAGTGTCCGCAGGAAGCAGATCTGATGGCTCCGTAATATACAAGACTGGACAGGGATAAAGACGGGGGAAGAGCTGTTTCGAGCCACTAGAGATAGGGAGATGTACTCTCAAGTGATGGTCAACCTTGGGGGGACCTGAGACGACTCTAGAAGAAGAAGAATCTACTGATGAGGAGACTTTATCATCTCTCCAAAATGCTATTCCTATCTACAAACAATGTCATCCATGATGAAAATTATCTTCGCGTTTATTTATTACGTATCATGCTGATGGGCTGATCGAAGCGGCTTAACTTGTTTACTATATAAGGGGACTATTAATGTTAATTATAGCGAGACTATTAACGGAAGCACTGCCAAGCTTTGCAGGGATTCGTTTTTTCATTCAGTGAAGAATTTTGATAGAGCGTGGGATCAAATTATTCCCTACATCAAAGAGACGATGGTTAATCCGAGAACAAACAGAAAAGAAAATCCCAAACTACATAAAAACCAAAATTTATTCACAGATCACAAAAGCCCAGCATTGCCTCTAACGCTTCCTTAGTAAACAAATTGTTTACGACATCAGAGTGAAGTATCAATTTTCTTAGATATACAGATAAGGAGTTACGTAATATTTTTATTCTGAAGACAAATTTTATTAATAGAAAAACGACATAATCCAACTTTTTCCTTTGAAATGTTAAAATAAGAATTTTAAATATTGTCACGGAATGGCATGCAAAAGAACATACACAATTAGGAATTAATTTACTTCCGAATCCCTTGTAACATTTCACAACACTATCAAAGGATCAAAAATGGTCTATAGCAATCTAGGGTAATCTTCAACATTCGGGAAATGCCTGAAACAGCCGAGAGCTTTCTCCTAAACAGTAAAATAATCTAAAAAGTTCGAAAATATCAGCATTTGGGTATGAATACGGAACCACGCCGCGGCGCAAGAAGAATTGTCGCGTTTCGACAGTTCGTTCAGTGGTTAGTCATGAGATAATCGAAACTATAAATAAAGCGAAATAATCGAGCAAAGTACCTAAGTGGCGAAATAAGCCAGAGCGACTTCATGTGCGAGAATTTAATATTTTACGATCGATAAATACGTGTTACCCAGCGATAATAAGAAGTTCATATACGAGTGATATATTACAAATTAGTGTAGATCAAAGAAAAGCGTTCAGTTTAATTTGTGTTAAGTGACTTTACATTGTGTGTTACAAGTGTTAATTACATTGAATAATAAATTAATCATTAAATAATGAATCGCTAATTAATTTCCAGTATTTTCCACTGTTCCCTGCCACGTACTTTCGCAGAATTTGATTATTCCGAAATCTTATAATCTTAAATACTTATTTTTTTTATTCAGCGTTTGTGAAAATTTATCCCGGTTATTAAAGTTTTGTTACAATTAAAACCATTTACTACTACTACAACAGAAAAATTATCAAACAGGAAGAACATTTAGTCAGTAAATTTTAGGTTGGTTTTAAGTAAACTCTGTTTTAGTAAATAAATTATGCCAACCACGTTCGCAGGAATTTTTTCCCTTACGGAGTCCAAAAGGCGTGAACCCTTTCAAAGGTGAGGTATTTCTTTCACTTTTTTGTCACATAGACTAATTCAAGAGTAGTCGTAGATTTTCTATAGTATGCTGCGCTATCGTAAAAATAATGACTTGTCAATCGGATACCCTTCTTATGTATATAATAATTTATTTATTTTTCTTTATTATTTATAAATAATTAAAAACTTTGTATTAACCACTTGAATTGTATTTACGTCTACTGGTTTTTATATCACTGTATCTTCGTCAGGATGGATGCATACCAAATATCCATTTCTTAGAAATATTAGAAATCAAGAAATGCTTGAACATTAAAACCAACAGAAAATTTTTCCATTATTTCCGATTTTTGTGTCTATTTGTCAATTACCCCCACCATAAGCTTAGCCACGTCCTCGTTCATAAATTAATTTGATTACTAAAATAATTAATGGATAGTCAGTATACATCCGCCCTGACGAAGCTACAGTGGTATCGAAACCGGCAGTAAGTATGTCCACAAAATTAACGCTATAACACGAAAATGTTTTTCTTTAAAAAAAAAAATGGGATTTATAGAACTATTATATCTATATATTATAATATATATATATATACTATATATATCCTACCGATGTTGACATATGTCCTAGAAACAGCAACACTAACAAAAAAAGCATATACAAATTAAAGTGTATACAGTGGGCCATGGAAAGGCAGATGCTCGGCGTGAGGCTTCGAGATAAAATCAGAAATGAAGAAATAAGACGCCGAACAAAAGTTGCCGATATTATGGACCGTATTGCGAAACTAAAATGGCAGTGGACTGGATATTTGGCTCGACAGGATACTAGATGAGTATCCAGAATCCTACAGTGGAGGCTCTGGACGAAATAGAGAAGCGCTGGAAGACCTCCCAAAAGGTGGTCTGATGACATAGTGTAACATGCATCTATATCACATTGTAACATGTATCTATTTTATGTTCAAGAAATTTTATTTCCAAAAAATATGTTTGTATTTTTTTTAAGATATTTGAATATCGAAGCAGCGTGATACTCCTGTAATATAGGAAAGTAGGAAAATTATTCATACCCACGTAAACACAAATGATAAAAAAAGGAATGTAGTGTCGAGTAATTTTTTACTAAAAATATTCAGTATAACTGTAACTAAAAGCCGATATGTGGCTTGAGGAAGCTACGGTCGTGTCGAAACCGGTAAATGTCAAATTATTTAAAGTAGTTTTCCTTTTTAATTTTAATTTTTAAAACTTTTGAATCAGTTTTAACGATAAAATCAATGATTTTTGGACAAAGCATCATTCGATAAAGATAAAAATGTCCCTTTTTTGTACTGATTCGTAAGCGACCGAGCGTAATCAGGCATGTGATGTATTTATTATTTTACGCATGAGAAATCCTCTTAGTTGTCATAAAAAGGACTCGGGTAGATAAAGTCTTTAAGGGAATTGATTTCTTTTTTTATTAAGATATGTTATTTCCCCAACAAAATAGCTTAATGTCAATTTATTGGACATAGATAGTGATGTTTCTAATAGAGAATCCATTCGGATAAAATGTGTCCCATTTTTTTCGAAAACTCCTTCGCAAGATAAATTTGTACATAGATCTGATAAAGTATGCCCAGGCATTTACTGTCGTCTTTTACTTGTATTGGCTGAAATTGGGGCTGACTTGTGTAGTGTTTGCAATTATGGCCAATAAGAATCTGTCAAAGGAAGCAAGACTAGCGGTACATAATATCGTTCTAGTGCCAACCCTAATGTATGGAAGTGAAGCCTGGAATTGGCAAAAGAGGAATGAAAGTAGACTGAATGCGGTAGAAATGCGGTCACTAAGACGCTTGTGTGGAAAATCTTTGGTCGATAGAGTAAAGAATGAACAAATTAGACGTGAATGCAATGCTGGCTGTGGTGTGGAAGATACAATAAAGAAAGAAGTGCTGCACTGTGAGATGGTTTGGTCATGTGGAACGAATGAACGAGGAAGGGATGGTCAAGAAAATATATGAGGCGAGTGTTGAAGGCAACAGAAATAGAGGGCGTCCGCGAAAGACCTGTAATGATCAGATACAACAAGTGTTTGAGGATGGCTCTGTTAAAAGCCGTAACAACCATAGAACTTGTATGAGAAGATGTATGAATGTGGCCGAAGCAAAAGTGATGTGCCAGGATAGAAGAGTGTGGCGTTCAATCCTCTCTGCCTACCCCTGCGGGGAAACGGCGTGATGATTAGTTAGTTAGTTATTTAGATGTTTAGTGTTTACCGCCTCTTGCGATGTGGACTCCCAGCTGCCTTCCATCTTTTGGGAGGTCTTCCAGGCATCCTTCTTCCAAGTCTTTGGGAGTTCATTCTTTCCACAAAGTCTCAATACCTTCTCCTTTGTTTCCCCTATCTGACAATTTCTTGGATATCGCACATTTTTATGATTGTGGTGTTTCTCATTCTGTCGCGAAGAGTCTTTCTTGCCTTTTATTTATATGAGAGTTTTATTTTTTAATGTTGGGGTACAATCGTCAAAATAGGGATGTAGTTATTTTCAGAATATGATTTTTTGTATCTGCCGCGTTTCACGCAGGACGGCGGCCTTGCGGCTGGATTATCGTTGTTAGCTCAATGGTGGGCATTATCAGCGCGCGGCCAATAGCGGACCATCTTCCACGTGGACTGCAAGTTCCAACTGCACACTCGTGAAAACCACACCAAATTAATAACAGAGTTATAAAAATTCAGAATAATTCTCCGAGTGCACGCGCGAGACTAAGACATTGGAGCTATTTCAGAGCTCGGCAAGTTAAGAATCTGGGGCCTTGCGAAGAAGGAGAACACAGAAGACTAGCTAATAGCGCGAAAAAACTCGGAAGGGGATTCTCCCCCATTCAATTTTGAATAGAAAAAATCTTTTAATTGGGGCGGACATGTCTACAGTACCGGAGATAAGGCGACATCAAAGTTCAGAATATTTTGAGTTGGTGCAAAAATCTTTCAGACAGTGCGGGATTATGTCACAGAGACATTATTAATCAATTAACGTATATTATAGATATCTCACAGAGACGAAACTGTATTTCTTATGGGAAAGTAGGTATAGAAGTCATTTGGGTGTACATAGGACTTATGACCTATCTTATGGTTGGCTTAAGTGATCACTTTACACAATGTAACATTCGCCATTTCCACCCATGATAGAATATACCATGCTTATTCATTTTTTGGAAGTTGTATATATGTTCATATTGCGTGGAAAGCTTTCACATATGAGTTGTAACCGCCTTTCCATGCGGCCTGTACAAAGCCATTTTCATTCCCCTAAATCCCTACAGATGTCGCTCATGAGAAAATCTACAATTGATTTTACGGAATTTTGAGAGCAATATACTTTATTGTGTAATGAAATTCATCCGAATTACTTACATTACACTAGGATACGCCAGGAAATATTATTTCCAATTTTTTGTTAAATTCCTTTTTTTACCAGTATTTACAATTCAGAATATTTTTGAGTTTGTTCAAATCTTGAATGACTTCTATACCTACTTTCCCATAAGAAATACAGTTTCGTCTCTGTGAGATATCTATAATATACGTTAATTGACATCAAAATTTGCATTTTTTTTTCAATATGTCGTACACATCTCGAAAAGTAAACCATCCTAAAAGCACGGTCTAAAGATAAGTTCTCACAATTAATAGGTTGAACACAACGGTTGTGCGGCAGGGTACGTGTACGTATGAGCAACTTTTTGGCGTGTGACGAGCTGTCATAGAGCTTATAAAAAATATCGGTGCGGGAGTACGAGGCGTCGGCATCGGCCAAGATTGCGTTTCTTTTGGTAATTCAGGTAGAATACTGGTGAAGGCTGGTGTGTCACTTAAAACGTCACGGCGTATCAACTTTGACACGCGTGTCAAAGGTTCGCCACCACAGACTTGGGTGATATATAATTTAAATAAATTTACAAGACAAAATTTTCTGTAGTTTATCGGGATCACTTTACGTTAAAGTGCTTTTTCCAGACCAAAAAAATAGTTTAGAAGTGAAGTGTCAAGTAAAATTTATCATACTAAAATTTTGGATTAAGGATATTATTTTTTGTTTTTATGCAATAATAATCATATTGTAAAAAATATATTTAAACATGATAATTTTTTTCACTTTATTTATTTACATATAACGATTAGAACTTTTTCGATGCTGTCGCATCATCTTCGGTAATATTACTAATACTAAACTTAAGACTAAAGGACGGCGTGAGGAGTGGGGTGGAGATTAGAGTACAGTTGGTATGTGGGCGTGGTGATTAGGCGTAGAAGAGGGGGACGTAATAGTCGACGCAGAAGTTCGAATATTGATTGTGTTTTTGTTACTTTTTATTTTTTTGTTTCTAAAATATCTAGTTTCTTAAATTTTTTACAAATATTTATTAAATCTACGCTATTACTGTCGAAACGATGACCTTCAGTATTCGCGTGATCTGCCGTTTCTGAAATTTACAATCAATTTCTCATTAAAAAATATTTTTTAAAGTGGCCATTCACAAGGTTACACAAAAAAATTCGAACAGCGCAGCTGAACGCGCTGAGAAGAAATGAATACTAGTACACGCCGGTGCACACGGGTGATCCGCGAACGCAGCAAAACGCAAAATAATGTCACAGTATATAAGTTATTATTCAATAAATTAAGGATAAATTATAGATGTCCCACAGACGAGAGACGAGGCTATTTATATATGAGAAAAGTGGATGGAAGTCTCCTATACGATGGTTCAGGGATTATAACCTGTGTGAGCTGGTTTAAGTGATCACTCTACACAATGCAACGTTCACCAATTCCATCGTAAGAAAATCCACACATTACTAAATTTTTGAAAGATCTATATACGTTTCGAATCAAGAACATTTCATTTATTGCACTGGTCTATGTTGGAGACATATGTTGTTTTTTTTCTCATTAAAAAGCTATACATAGATTTCAGACTGGAAATGATGCTTCTATATTTTATTATTTAAAGATAATCGTATAAGAGGCATCCATTCACTTTTCTCATATATAAATAGCTTCGTCTCTGTGAGACTTGTGTAATTTATCCTTTATTAATTAATCATCCCCTTGGGGACCAGATCCAGTAGCTGTGTTTTTAGAACATACTTTCATTAAAAATATTGCTAAGTTATTATTCGCTCATATTACATTACTTTTTCTACGATTACTATTTATTGTCCTCTTATACGATAATTATAGCAGACCGCATTCAAAATAGTGTGCGCAAAAATATGTGTGTTGTTACGATGCAAAAAATGAACACAAAAGAAGTGTTTTTAGTAAGTAAGTATACTAAAAATATGTATTTATTTGGTATATCATATTGAGGCTTGTAATACAGGCTTGCCAGGCAACTTTCCCTCACTTTCTTCTTACCGGATAAATCTAGGGAATGGTTTTTTGACTGTGGTCGACCTATCGTACAAGTTCCGCAACAAACCTACATGAAAGTCGACTGGTGACTCGAGATTGGAGGAGCATGATATTATGGTGATCATGGAACGCAGTCTGATGGACTTTAGTGTAAGTGGTGCAATCAATCAGAAGCTAAGAACGAGTGGGACAGTACCATGCCGTCGAGTCATTTTGATCATCATCTCGTCCTTGGATTTCCGATCGAGTAAAAGCATTTAATCTTCTAAGCTAGTTTTCCCTTTACCCTCAATTATTTAAAAAAATGTGGATTATAAATACTTTATTATATTTATTATTTGCTTGTACCTTGTGCCTCTTTTTTATTATTGCCACACGTCACCGGACAGTAATCTACATTACATGATACATGACAATGTATTGCACATCTTAATAATCTAATGATCGAATTTCATTATTTTTTCTTATGAAAATTTCATATTTTATAGATCAGGACTATACTTCTGCTTTGCTTATAAGTCGAAAATGTTCAAGCAGCCATGACCTAATTAATATCAATAGTTTTAGAGTTATGCAATATAAGTTTGCATTTTTTTTATCAATATTTCTGACTTATTTTTTACAAACGTTGAAATATCATAACAGTAATTTAAAACGATTACAAAAAAATTCATTCGTTTCAATACAAGTTAAATAAAATGATAAAAACCCTGCAAAATTCCAATGTTTTCCAATTGGAATTATAACGTTTTTATTATTTTATTTGATTTGTATTAAAGGGAATGAATTTTTCATATTCGATATAAGTTACTATAATGATACAAAAAATAAGCCAGAAATATTGAAAAAAATGCAAAGTTTAATGTCGCATGGTTGCTTGAACATTTTTGACACACAATCAAGTTTTTCAAATAATCCTCTATATCAATTGCTGTATAGGCTTAAAAATGTCAAAATGTTGCTTAAAAATATATAAATAAAATTATGTTCGTACTTAGGTACGGAAATAAATATTACCTAATCTTAAATACATACTTATCTTTCAGAATTCCATTTGAAAACGAATATTTCCTGCTATAAGATGGAATATAATGAAGCTATTAGTAAATACAAGTAAAAATAAATGCTTGGTAAGGCAAAATATGGAAACGACATATTAAATAATGAATTGAATACAACTAGAAATAAATGTCTAGAAAAACTGTAAACATCTCCGCCCCATAATGCTAAAAGTTACAATTTACACTAAGTTTACAAGGAAACACTTTCTGGTCGGTATATTTCTTTTGAATCGCTGAGTATTTATACTAAACCAGCTCTCATAAAGAGGTTCTAACGAAGTCGGGTGAGCGAAGCCTCCCAAATCCCAGCAGTGGCGCGCAAAGTCCGAAGGAATTTAAAAAGTTCTCAACAGTAGGCGGTATATAAATTACAGCGAGAACTCAAGATAAACAGCATTACGTTCAAAGAGGGGAAAATCACAAAATTATTTTTATTAATTAACCCTGATTGTAAACATGATTGGTGTGATTTTTGTTCGATTTTGGTTGGTAACTGTGATTATGTGTAATTCGGTGGGCAGACAATGGATTATGTAATAGCTGGCACTAGGGAATGCAATCCTGATCCCGCGAGATCTCGAGGCATTTTAAGAGATCAATCCGGAACCGAAAAATCGGACGAGATTATCGGGATTGATCAGTATTTTTTATGTTTTGTATGTTTAATTGTATATGTATAATAGAGCTTTTAGTAAGTAAATACTTAAAACTTAGGTTCATGTCACTTTCAAAAAATGAAAATAGCTTTGGATCATATTTGTTGTATTTTATCAATCTGACATTGTAATAAAAACCACTAATAGTAAGTAGTTTTTACTCTACTACATTGAATGATTGATGCTTAGAAAAACGCCTACAAAAACTTTAATACAACGATTAATAATGCACATTTAATTAAAATTGCTGATATAAAAATGCAAGGCATTGTCGTCAATTGCTATTCAGCTCTATAGAAAAACAAAAAAAAAAATAAAAGTATTCGGGATCCCGATTCGTAGGGATCCCGCGGGATTGGAAATTCTAATCATGATGGATCCCGAAAGGGCATTGGACTCGGGATTGCATTTCCTAGCTGGCACCGTACCTTCATAAGATCCTAAGGCAAAATAGACAAGACGTATTTATTCATGTTCACGATATTTTCAACGAGAAATGTCAAGACGTCTGTCGAATGTTACGATGTCTGTCATTGAAGTGCAAATATTGACAAACTTTCAACATAATATTAATATTTATTTATATAAAGATAATTTTAATCATGTCAAAATGACGAAGTGTACAGTGTTATATGAAATCTCTCAAGATTGCGTAAGATAGCGATAACAATAAGAATATATCCGCATTTCTTCTATACAGGCTAAATAAATTAAAGATGAAAAAAATTAAAATAATATAAAATTTCCTGTATTCTCATTACGATAAAAGTTAAAGGATCAAAGTGAAATGGTACGTGATAAATGAAATATTAATTAAAAACACACAAATTACCTTAATTTTCGTTCGCAAACAATACGTAAACAATGGAGTCTAATTATCAAATGTTTCAATAAAATTTTAAACACGCTATAAAACCTATTAGTAACGTCTAGTCGCTTTGAGGCTTGTGGCTATAATACTCGCTTGTAATGTATACAATATTTTTTTGCGTGCGAAACATGACAGAGAACGCCTATTCATATACACTCAACTCGCGGCTTTTGAATGTGTTGTTCTTGCCGAATTTATCTTATTATCGTGATACTTTATATACTCAATTAATTAATTAATTAATCTTATAGTTATATAGTATTTTGTTGTATATCTTTATTATTTTTTATTCTCACTATATTGTTCAACTGCTCATCTCGGCACAGGTTCTTCCTAGTGAGATGAGTGGCTCCATCTCCTATGTCATGTAACAAGATGAAGATAAATAAATAAATAAATAAATATTTATACGTTTAAGACTGCCTCCTTTCGTCAAATAACACTAACCAATATTCTGTATAATCAAATAGCAATCAAAATCACAGTTTTTCTCATCACTTAAGTGCACAGTCATATAGGACATAACATTAACCTAAGACGGCAACCTTGATGAAACAATTTTCTATGAATCAGGCTCAGTTCAAAAGTGAAATACTGATAAACTTGGTTGACCGTCGCGTGAGCATGTAATATATGCTCATCAAAGACGAAATTATATTCCACCAAGAACCACTATTTGTAGACACGTAGTGTTGATCTTAGAATCCGCGCACTCATCGTAAATATTGTTGATCTAAAACTCATTCCTAAATTGTATTTTTTGATTTTGTTCAAATCTTGCTTTTGTTCTGAATATTATTTATAATTTATTTTATAGTAATGACATTATTTATGATAACTTTATCGTAAAAAGTATATTATGTTATCTTGTCATATTCAAAATGTTCATATAATATTTATATTTTGTATTCTTATGTTAATTTAGGACCATCTGTCATGGTTTATAATGGCTTGTTTACCCAAAAAAATGTTTTACATTAATTCATTCAAGTTCATTTTGAAAATATTAAAAGTAAAGAATCATCATCATCATCATCATTCTTGGCACTACAACCCTTGGTGGGTCTTGGCCTCCTCAATAATTTTCCTCCACTCATCTCGGTCTAGTGCCAGCTCTCTCCAGTTTCGAAGGTCTACGGCAGAGATATTTTTTAGGACGTTGTCACTCCATCTTAGTTTTGGCCTTCCTAAGCTCCTTTGTCCTGTTGGCCTTGAGTTTAGCAGGGACTTTGGTGCTTGATGCTCGGAAATTCTCTCCACATGACCCAGCCACCGAAGTCTTCCCAGTTTTATAAATTTTGTGACGTTTGGCTCCTTAAATAGAGTATAAAGCTCATTGTTGTAACGTCTGTGCCAAAGTCCATTTTCTAGAACCGGTCCGAATATATGCCTCAAAATTTTCCTTTCAAAAAGTCAAAAAAGATTTATATCCAATAACAAATACCTTAGTATATGACATTTCTTAATCACCGAGTTCAGTGCGAAAATATAACAATTATAGAAAAAAAAATTAAAAAACTGGTAAAAAAATCTTAAAATGTGTTAACTGTAAAGTAAGCTTTTTTGAATATCATACAAGTTTGTTCTGAGAACTAAAAGTATGTGTCGATAGTAAATAGAACCTTTACAAGTTTACATTTGTATTTTATTCCATACACATGTCGAACACGTGTAATTCTGTGTTGTAATTTAACCCGGAATTAGGTCGGAAAGAAGATGAATTTGCCGAGCAATTACTTGGCTAGATTTATAGTTGATAGGTTCGTACCGCCCTTTCAGAAACCCGGTGGAGCGCCACCCTCCACGCGGGATAATTAAAAAAAATCTAGAGGCTTAACGGCTCCTACCGCAACGCAACCAACTTAATTGTTTTCCTATTCCGGGGTTCTAACCCTTTTTTCTGGAGTGTTCATTTTGTTTTTATTTCGAACATGAAATATTGCGTAATGTCTCCATTCATTCAACTTGTATATGGATTATTGTGTGAAAAATTGAAATATGTTTTACAAAAATGAGCGATTTGATTTTACATGTACTGTTTACTTTTTTTTTTTTGGGTCGCAATCGTAGGATTGGTCTGCAACAAGCACTCACCTTCTCCACTCCTCTCTGTCACCTGCCAGCCTCTTCATCTCTTGGTAGGTGCTACAGCGCACATCTCCGATAATCTGGTCTAGGTAGCTTAATCTCGGGCGGCTTCTACGATTGTTGCCTTCAACATTTCCCTCAACGATGGTTAAAAGCAGGCCCAGATACCTTAAATTATGGCCTATCCAAATTGCTCGCTGTTGGGCGATTCTGTTAACGAGCCGCTTCTTTTCGCCTACCCTGCTCAACACCTCGTCGTTTCGGATATGTTCTGACCAATGGATCCTCGCCATGCGCCTGTAGCACCACATCTCAAAGGCCGCTAACCTCCCGGACATTATACATTCATATTTTGTTTTTAAACTGTGGCGTTTCTTTTATATGAGTAATTTATAATTCCCACTTAATGCATAATAAGTATGTTCCTATTGTCATTTGTCCCTGTGCCTTGGATGCAGAGAATAGGTTTTGTGTGGACGCCTCCCTGTCCCACTCGCATTCCCATGAGTGTCAGCGGGGAGGTGAGTACGGCCACTTTAGCATTAAAAAATACCAAACATGGGTGGAGAAAGTGTAGGACCTCTATGAGAGCTATTGTTCCTAGACCCTGGGTGTGTGGTGGTTCCCTCGTCTCTTCTCTATACTGTTTACTATGTGCGGACGATGCAGAATTAATGTCAAATAGCGATGTATGCAAGACAAGTGTCGTAATTATGAATGTTAACCTTTCCCATACGATGCTTAAATTGAAACACGCATTCCGGTGCTTTACACTAAGGGCACATGTAGACTCCTTCGATTTGGAAGTCAGATAAATATGAATATTTTGCATTTATTAATCATTAGACAAACAACGCGCATAATTTCCTAAAGAGTTGACAAACACAGACGAGTGTTTGAACCTTTTACATTTCGTAAGTTTTTTAAACTTTTTTGATATCGGTTGATTAAGAAATTTAAAGAAATAAATATATTCATTGAATTATCAGGGATGTAGCGAAATAAATTACTTGAAGTTTAAGAATGTAAAATATTTTAAATTTTTATTAAATAATAGGAACCACAAGCCAGGTAGCTCGATCCCTGTATTATCCCGTACTTAGAAAAGCGGAGCTCAGCCGAGCAAAGTTGGCAGTATCCAAATCAGTTTTCAGGCCAACCCTAGTGTACGGCCACGAGCACTGGATCGAGACTAGGGAATGCAATCCCGAGTCGGGATTGCCCTTTCGGGATCCCTCGAGATTAGAATTTCCAATCCCGCGGGATCCCGAATACTTTTGTGTTTTTTTTTGTTTATAGAGCTGAATAGCAATTAACGACAATGCCTTGCATTTTCATATGAGAAATTTTAATAAAATATTCATTATTAATCATTGCATTAAAGTTTTTGTAGGCGTCTTTCCAACCATAAATCCGTCAACTTAGTAGAGTAAAAACTTCTAACTAGTAGTAGTTTTTATTACTATGTTAGGTTGATAAAATACTGCAAATATTATTCAAAGCTATTTTCATTATTTGAATGTGACATGAACATAAGTTTTAAGTACTTACTAAAAGCTCTATAGACATATCCAATTAAATATACAAAAGATAAAAAATTCTGATCAATCCCGATAATCTCGTCCTGCTTTTCGGTTCGGGATTGATCTCGTAAATTGCCTCGAGATCTCGCGGGATCCCGATCTCGTGGGATTGGGATTGCATTCCCTAATCGTGACCAAATGAACCCATGCAAGGCTACAGGCCGCCGAGTAACCCCTAACTACGAGGAATAGTAGAAATTACCAGGAAAGACAGAATCAGAAATAATCAAATAAGAAAATGTCTTGAAGTGGAAGTCTCGTCTTATTGACGAAATTACAATTACGGTGGCTAGAACATATTTTGCGGATGCCGGCAGGCACGATCAGAAGGCAGAAGACCAAGGGGCCGTCCTAGGAGCTGGCGGAAACAGCTGGAGGACTGCTGCGAAGCGAGGTTGCAACTAAATTGGGCTGACGTGGAGAGCGAATAGTAAAGATAGGAAAAGTTTGAAAGTTCTATGGGGTGCAGGGACCCCGACACATTAGGATAAGGGGTAGAAGAAGAAGATGATTAAATTAATACTTGTTATGATAGTTAACTAATATTAAAAACGTAGGAATGAGCTAAGAGAGTATATTACTATTCAATCTAAAAATAAAACAAAAAAACCGTGGTTAGAAATATTTAGAAACTCAACGATTCATGTAAGAAATTATCTTTAGATTTTTTTAAATCTTTAGTAAGGAATTAATTTTTATGCTGTTCAATTTCTTTTCTTTTTACTTCCTTTCTTTTAACTCGTGGCGTCTGCTTGCTTGCCGTCGAAAAAACTTTGGATCGATTTTTAACCCTTTTCCCGTGATCCAATCGAGCTGAAACTTAGCAAGTAGACTGGTGGCGACGATCAAGAAGATCTATCAATTTTTCGTTAAAAAAATTAATAATTATAGTATAATTTCGGATTTTTAGAAATTTTATTGGTTTTTTCAAATTGGAATCATTAGAAAAGTTTGATTACTGGCATAGCGGCCCGATAACGTCGCGGAATATTTTCTAAATTTGAATTACTCCGTCGGTACATAATAGGTACTTCACTACGAATGTCGAAAATCTAAATTGACTGACAAATGTTTTTAGAATTTAATCTTCAAAGCATGAAGTGTCTTATCAAAGCTCAAAACATCTGACATTTTAGAAATATATTATATTACTGTAAGTTTAGTGTTATGCTATATGTTTTAATTCGTCTTTAATTGTTGTTATATTTTACAAAGAAAGGGAGTATAACAAAAACTTGGTTTTTATTGGTTACTTTTTTGTAAGTTAATCCACTCAATGATTTTTTACATCCATAAAAAAAGAGGATATTGGAAAGATGAAGTCAGAAGATAAAATGGGCAGCTTCCTGCAGCGACTTGCCAAGTTTATCCGCCGCCAAAACGACTACAGTGTGAAAGATTGACAGAAATAATACGAGAGGATATCCTAACTTATTAAATGGATTTCTTTGGACGCGGAACAATTGAATTGAAAAGAATCGCATTATGAAACTGAAACCTTTACATTTCCAGCTAGCTTCGCTTTCTCGATACAGTGGCTTACAATCTCTATTCATAACAATCTTATCAGCTTTTGCCAGAAGAAAAGTTTCCGGACGGGGAAAACTTTTTGTATGTTAAACTCAAAGGCGTGTAAAAGTGAAGTTTAAGATTTTGTTATTTGAAAATTATGGCCTTGTCCCACGCCCGCGCTCCTTTATTATTTTGATTAAAAATAGCAGATAGAATTTTTTGAATGATTATTTAGTCCTTACAGCCTTTGTTATTTGTATCTGGCCTCATTCAAGTATAAGGTACTTATAAATTGCTTCTTCAACAACAACTTTGTGGTAACGTTGTTTTCAATAAACAATAAACAAGAAAACACAAACCATTGTTTATAGAATTATCAAAGCATGTCGGGGCTCTTAGAACGTACAGGTACTAAAAATTGAAATTCGATGTTTAGATATGAACAAAAACAAATAAATTATATGCAAGTTAAATAAATAATTAAAAACTAATGTTGAAAACAAATTTAAAAGGTAACTATTTGCAAAAATGATTTGGTTATTCATAATACTTAATTTACTATTAGCGCTTTTTATAATTCCTAAAATGTTAAATTCTTTTAACTTTAAATATTATTACTTGCTTATTACTATTTATTACCTACTTATTACTCACTTATTATTATATATATGTACCTAATAGTAGTTAATAAATAGTGTTTTTATTTATTTATAATTTTACCAATCATTTAATTAAACAACTAATTGCAAAAACAGTTTGGTCATTAATAATATTGAATTTTCTAAAGTGGTTTAAACAAAAGTTTTCCTTGTTATTAATGCTTATAAATTAAAAAAATATTCATTCACTTTTATTATACACAAAAAGTGCACATGAAAATAAATATAAGTGTTAAAATAATAAAGAATAATTAGAATATTAGATTATAGAGAAGTTATACCTAAGTAAGTTCCTCTCCAAGCAAAAGAGTAAGTCTCTTTTTGGAGAGGTACACCGAAAAA
>JADDOH010006598.1:0-42181 GCA_016648135.1 Agrypnia vestita | reverse complement strand
GCCCTGTAGTTCCCGCATTCCAATCTCGGCCCTTTACCTTTGTAGAGAGGCATGATAACTGCTCTCCTCCAATCCAAAGGGGTGTGGCTCTCCTTCAAACATTTATTAAATAGAGTATGAAGCCACGAAATCACTGATGGGCCACCAGCATTGATATATTCGGCAGCAACGTTATCATACCCCACAGCCTTACCATTCTTCATATGCTTTATTGCACACTTTATTTCTTCCACACTTATTTCGCTGACTTCATTTTCGTCATTCATACTTCTCTCCGTGAGAATATCGACGGATTCCTCTATTACAGCCTCCTCGCTCTCATACGTTTCCTGGAAATAATTCATCCATCTATCTTTTATTCTATCTTCATCCATTAACATTTCTTCATTCGCTGACTTAATAGCTTTCATACTATTGCTTTCCGTCCCACATCGAGATTTTTTCACCTCCTTCCAGAAAAATTTGATGTTTTCCCCAAAATTCTTAGACATTTTCAAACCTTCCTCTCTTTTCAGCCGCTCTTTTCCTTTCTTTCACACCTGCTTTCACTCTTTTTTTACACGCATTGTATACATCTTTTGCCCCCGCGTATTCATCTTCACTCACTGTCAGAAGATGGAGCCACGCTTTTCTTTTTTCTTTCACTAATTCCTTTATGTCATCATCCCACCATGCATCCCCTTTCTTCCTTCCCTGCTTAGCTGTTCCACAGACTTCCTTCGCTGACTCGCAAAGGGTATTTTTTAAGTAATCCCATGCATCATCTATCCTAAGATCACTCACCCTCCTTACACTCAGCCTTTCAACAATTTTCCTTTCAAACTTCTCCCTTAAATCGTCCTTTTGTAGATTCTCTTTTTTTATTCTAGACGGAGCCGGTACAGTTCTTTTCCTGGACCGCCAGCCTTGAAACAAGTTTATTCTTGAGACTACAAGAAAATGGTCAGTTTCCATCTCGGCACCCCGAAATACCCGAGTATCAACCGTAGCGGCTCTTAGTCTAGAATCAACCACAACAAAATCAATTATCGATCTTTCATTCCCTCTCTCCCATGTGTATTGATGGATTCTTTTGTGATCAAAAAAGGTCTTTGAAACAAAAAGATTCCATTCCAAGCATACCTCAAGCAAACTTTTACCATTCTCATTCATCCTCTTGTCACCATACACACCACGGGCAGTCTCGAAGCCATCTCTTCGTGTTCCCACCCAGCCATTCAGATCACCTGCGAAGATAATTCTTTCATTGCTTCGTTTCACGTTCATTACATCCCTAACATTCGTCCAAAATTCATTTTTCACTTCGTCCTTTTCAGAATTAACCGGGGCATAGCCTATAACTAGAAACACCCCCGTGACTCCAATTTTGAACCGGATCCACATTAGTCTGGCACTGACAAATTCATATTCTCTCATACATTCCACCATCCTTCTCGAGAGCAGCGCTGCAACACCCTGGCACGCTCGGTCCGCCTCCGGCACTCCGGACCAAAGCACCATCATGTCGTTGTGCTCTAACTCTCCACAGCCTTTCTTCATACTTTCGCTTATACATAAAATGTCTAGGTTTTTGTCATTCATACTATCACACAAATGAACTGTGAAGATGAATGATCTTTCTATCCATTCATCCCCTAATATTCCACACTCCCACTCTGCACTCTATCCTCCTCTTTGCGCAATCTCTCATATCAGAAAAAGTTATAAAACACATATTACACTGACATACTTATAAACATAGCACAGTAATTTTACCTAAAGACTAAATTAACTTATGTATTGTTGTCTCTTTGCACACAATTCCCTAAGATAAATTTGTCACAAAAACTGTGTTAAAAAAATTCGCTCCACTTTATATACTTTAATTGTTAACACGTACCTTATTTTTCTTTCTTTAGCGATGCCGAGATCGATATGAGGCGTATCAAAATATTTTGGAGGAGATGAGTGGTGATCGTAATACGTAATATGAGTGGTACTGCGATCATCAGGCTAAGTATTTCATATGCTAAGCCAGTGCTCTGGCATCTTTGCTACAATCGCCTACTGACTGAGGCGCCAAAGAGTTGTATAAATATATTGCTATAACGTTACGTAATGTAACGAGGCTAAAAGGAGTCGCGCACTCATGTCAAGCTACAGTTGTTTGAAATGATCACAATACTAACGAAGATTCCAGAAAAGTCTGGAAAATGCGAGGAACTTCTCGAAAACGCGGGAAACGTCTCGGAATTTCGATATCACAGCATTAGCGAATATAAATACGACACACGGAAGTAAGAAAAGAGTTTTATTTTGGGCGCGCGCATCTGACATCGACAACAAAAGCGAAGGTAGCCGCGAGCGGCGGGTCAGGCCGGTAGCGGTGAGTCGCCAGTGCGCAGTGGTGCCGAGCGAGCTGTAATTCGACAGCGATTCTAGAAAGTTCTTAAGTAGCGAAATAAAACCAAAGCGAAATTAATAAGTGCGGAAATAGACGGAATATTCTAGTGAACAGTGAATAAAGTGTTAAAGCGAATATAAACTGTCTATTAACAAGTGATTACAAACAGTTTAATTTAAGGAATAGCGTTACATTTAATAGTCATAAGTGACCTTTAAGGTTAGTTTAATTAATTAATCGGTTATTAATAAATCCTGTATTAAATCCCAACGTTTTCATTAATTCCTCCTACAGCCATAACGCGTGACAATATAATGATTGATTATCCATATTTTTTATGTACTTTATAATTTGTAGAATCTTAATGCAAAAATAATATATTTGTTTAATGAAAAAGTTGATATTTCTAACAACCCAGTGCCTGAAATATTTGCCAACTGATGTTTTTTCATCATGTTTAATTTATTGGTGATAATTAATCTATCTTCCCCTGTAACGTGTAGTTCTAACGTTAGCTGGGGAGACATAATTTTTATTAAACTGTATCATTATTATTTTTAAACAGTAAAACATTTTTTTGCAGAGGCATTTTGATATATGCGTCTAAGACTTGTAACTCGTAATTTTTTGTTCACTCGGTAGTTATTTAATTAATTAATTTAAGCAATAAAGGGAACTCACGGGAGTCTGAAATTTAGGTACAATTCGTACAATGATTTTTTACAGGCGGTGATTAATTATTTTTATTTTATATTGACATTTATTAAGGTTATATAACTATTATTACCCTTATTATAAAATTAAAAAAAAAATGGTGCGTCACATCTATTTCTGTGAAACTTTCCTTCCCCCCTTGTTCGTGATTGTTGTGTTTGGAGCACGTTTGCCCGAAATAAAAATGAATATCATGTTCTCATGCAGATGGATATTTTAATCCGTTGAACTATTTTTCAAATAAATCGTTTCGAAATTTTTTTTCTGCTCCCAATTTTACGAAAAACGATTTTTCCCAAATCGGAAATCTGACTTATTTTCTGTCCCAAATAAAAATGTAGCGGAGAAGTGTTGCATGTCGGTCAAAGAGGACGAGCTTAACGGAAATAGACATTACTCGGCCATTTTGTGTTTTTTTTTCTTCAGAATAATGTTAATAATTATGTCCATTAATGCATACTAAAAATAATTTAAGTAATTAATGACATCTTTGTAAAAAATTACCCGATTTCTAACTACATTATAATCTCCCCGTGTGGTGCAACCCTTAATCGACCCAAACTTAAATTTCATTCACGAACTTTCTTCAATTCCGCCGCTCACTGGGTCCATTAATAAATTATACAATCAACAAATGTTCTTTAATTTATCGACCTGCCAACAGCGCTTGCTCTGTTTGCCCCGCCGAATCAATCAGATTGAAGTATTCGGGGCAAATTAAAATCTGGATGGGGTATAAAAGTTATAGGAATGGTAATAACTCACCGCCGGGTGTTGCGGGCGCGGGTGGGGGTGGGGCTTCCTCTCTCTTCACCCCTGGTCCGCCATTATGCAGGAAACCACGGGACGGGTCATCGGGGGTCGCAGAGACCCAGAGGTATTGGGTCACAGGTCCATAGCAGCCTCCGGACTACATAACTCGTGATTTGAAACACTCTCCGAGAATACTAAGACCGATACTTTGTTTAAACACTCGGTTATTGAATAATATTCAGAGCGATGCTCTGTTTAAGAACGCGGTTATTGAAAGATATTTAGAGCGATATTAATCACGCTAAAACTAAGGAATATTGAGAGTAAATAAAGTTTATTTTTGTTAAACACGCATTAATTGATGTTTTGGTGTGTGTTACTTTTCTCTTGCTAATTTGTTTTCTTACATTAAAATGTAACAGTCCAATATAGGTATTTCCATGCTTATTAATATTTTCTTAATACAATATGGTAATTAAAGAAGAGATTATTTTAATTTTATTAATAGCTTTGGCACCGAAAACACGATAATAATTATGTTACATAAAAAATATTGATTCTTGTTGTAATTTTATGACAAATTAAGTATATTTTAATTTTAATGTTAATTATAGAAGACGTATTATTTAAGTTAAAATCTATTTTCAGGTTTCCAATGTTCTTCAATTTTCAAAATCATCAGCAACCGCGTCTGTAAATAAAAGAATACAAAGTATTTAGTATAAAAAATAAAAATGGTAGTGTTTTTCTAAAAGTATAATTATTTAGATAAATTATAGAAGTATCACAGATACGAACTTTTTTATATGGAAAACATGCATGGAATTCTTCATAGAGTGGTCACAAGGCTTATGTATTCGTTGGCTTAAGAGATCACATCACTCAGTGAAACGTTCAACGATTCCACCATTTCACCACAATGTCGTTTTTGATCGTACATAATTTGATTGATTCGAAAAAAAGTACTATAATGTTACAATTTTTTTTGTTTATTTATTTTATTTATCTGTTTTCTTTTAAATATTTGGACAGACGATGCCATAGCCATCTGTTATTATATAATATAGGTCGAATATTAGTAATTCCCATAAAAGAGTATACGTAGATGTAGCTTTATCTCTGTGAGGCTTCTATTATTGATCTTAATTAATGATTAAGGACCAAAATTTAGTCATTGTGTTCTTAGAACATACCTACATATAAAAATATTAAATGTTTATAAATTATTATTATTTTTTATTTTATCATTTTAATACTAATTTCATTAAATTCATTTTAAATACTACTGAACCAGTTACATAATTATCAAAAAATGAACATTAGTTTATTACTATTAGACGAATTATGTAGATGGATCATTTAAAAAGACAAACCAAAAATACGTCTTTCGTATAAATAATTTCCACCGGAATTTAAGCTCGGAACTTTACCCTAAAGAGAGAATGAAATGAGAAACAGTGAGAAACAACTATTTACATTCATGTCGTATTTTCAATTTCACGTATGCTCTGTCATTTTGATAAAATATCAACTTTTAGAAAATGTTATTATCAATACCTACATATGTACATGTATAAGGGGATTTCCCCGGCAAGCGTCTGTCCCCTCTGTATGAACGGGCTAATCTCGAGAACCACTCAACTGACTTGTTTGCAGTTTTTACTGTTATGTTCTACATTTTACAGAAAGATTTGTGTGTGTTAATAGTTGTACTAGCACATATAAGAGCTGAGAATTAACAGTATTAGTGAATCAAGTCGGCAAAAATTTGCCGCTTAAGCCCTCTCATGAAAAACGCTGCCTAATCCGTTAGAGATACACAAAAATGGTGCATGAAAGAATTGTGTAAAATAAAATGTTCTACAAAAAAAAATAAAAACACATTCCTTTTATTTTAAGGATAAGTTTGAGCAATTTTGACTCACTATTAATCTTTATTGAATTTAACATCTCATTAATATTAAGAATTTATCGCAAATTGATATCAAATTTGTTCTTTACACCAAATCATCAAATAAAATATATTAGAAGATATGACGAGTTTATTAATATAAAAACAAAAATGTACAGGGTGAAGTCAGTCTGGGTCACTAGCATCTCATATTGTATAGTATTTATTAATAATTGTCATTCAAGTAATTGGTATTACTTGTAAATTTTAAATTATTTATGAAAATGTACATATTTTTCTGGAAATAAATAAATAAAATAAAAATATTTGACATCTTGTATTCCTTTGTTTTATCCACGATTTTTGAACGAGCGAAACATAATATTAGGTCCTTACATATGAAATTGACGTTTAGTATGGGAGGAACATAAAGTCGATTTTTTTTTATTATAATATATTTATTTAATCAAAGTATGTACCATTGCTATCTATGCACTTTTGCCATCTCATAGGTAGTTCATCGATCCCTTTACTAAAAAAACCATTCGGAAGGGAATCAATAAAATCTTTGAAGGCGGTTTGGACTGCCCCATCGGAGTTGAATTTTTTCCTTTGCAAGAAGTTATCCAAATTTCGAAAAAAATGGTAATCTGTTGGGGCAAGGTCCGGAGAGTACGGTGGATGTCTTAGACATTCCAATTGAAGCTCCTCTAATTTGGTAGCCGTCTGTTGTGCAGTGTGTGGTCTAGCGTTATCATGAAGCAGCAGTGGCCTAGAGCGATTAACCAGCCTCGGTTGTTTAGCAGCTAGCTTTTCCATCATGGTTTGCAGTTGCTGACAATAGACATCTGCCGTAATCGTCTGGCCAGATTTAAGAAAGCTGTAGTGAACGACACCAGCACTAGTCCACCAAACGCTCACAAGTAACTCGCGTTTGTTGATTTGCTTCACTCAATTCGTGAGGTACCCACCTTTCAAGCTTTTCACCTTACCAATTTGCTTCAAGTGGATTAAAACAGTTTTATCACTAACACCGCAGCCTGTAGCTAACTCGGATGTGGTTTGCGATGGATCCGCTTCCACAATAGCCTTCAATTCTTCATTATCAACTTTGGTCTCCGGCCGTCCACGGGGCTTGTTCTGCAGGTCGAAATTTCCAGAACGAAAACGTTGGAACCAAAAACGCACTGTGTTTTCTTTTGCGGCACCGTCACCATACACATCATTAATCCTTCGAGCCGTTTCTGCAGCACTGGTGCCACGGTGGAACTCGTACTCGTAAATAACGCGATATTTCAAGTTTTTCATTTTGTAAACTGAGTCTCGCAAAGAAAAAAACAATTGAGGAAAAAACAAATGAATTATAATTTTCAAAACACAAATACATGAGTAAATAGCTGTAAAAATTTGGATTTGGAATTCCTAACCAAAGAGAAGATATTTGAGATCAAATTTGCCAGTACGGTAAAACGTCAATTTCATATGTAAGGACCTAATATATATTTGCTTCGAAAACGATACGAATAATTATAAAGGAGTGATAACAGAAACTGTTTAGTTTTACTTTTACGTAATTGTTAATTTAATATTTCTTTGTGAAACAGAGATGGCGTCTAATCTTTACAGGTAATTTAATTTGACAGCTGAGTTTGTTTAAGCAAAATCTTCTAAATAAGACGCATCACTTTGAAAGTCTGACATCTTGTGAAATATGTCACTTACAGATCTGTCTCTGATATCGTGTTATTAAAAAGGAATTTAGAATTTAAGAAAAAATTTGATATATTTAATATCATTTCCTACTCTGATATCTGAATTTTTTTATCAATTGAATAAAAATTATTTTATATTACCTTCTATATTTCTAAAGTAAAATCTAATATTAATTTTAATTAAAACAACACAAAAGAATCATAATTCTTTTTGGTGAGGTATATATACACAAAAAATATTGATTTGTAAACATTATCTACATATGATTGTAATTTTTAAAAAATATATTATTAATTAAATAAATAAAAAAAAAACAACTTTGTATTAACTACTTAACTAGTCACTATACGTCTACCGGTTTCAACACCACGGTATCTTTATCAGGACGGACGCAAACTAACCATCCATTATCTATTCTAGCAAACAAATCAATTTTTGAACGGAGGCGTGGCTACAGCTATGGTGGAGGTAATTGAGAAGTGGTCGCCGAAATGAGGAACATGTCAAGTAACGGGCTGTTCATAAAATTTATAAAATTTGATATTGCATATCTTCCTAACTATTGATATGAGGTCATAGTTGCTTGAACATTGCCTCACAACATAGACAGGAATCTGCCGGTCAAGTTTCTGCTGCTAGCTCTGGTACACGCTGTACATATTTATTATTTTTCGTCCATTTTTTTAACAATGGATGTCCGCTCGGGAGAGTTTCAGTGTATAACACATTTAATACAATCTGAAGTTCTGTGGTGTTCATATTCCATTTCGTTAGACCTACGCAGACGGGCCCACATCACAGGGAAGGTATTTCGCCCCCTCATTGAAATATGCTTGTGCCGGCCGACCGGCAACCATCTAAATTTTAGGGTTTACCAAAAATTCGTAAATGAATATTCAAGACCTTTTTTTAGGTCGAAACTCCTGTTTCTTTTAAAAATTTTAAACCAGATATACATAATATGTGAATCTTGAAGGTTGATTTAAAATTCAGCAATAAATTGACATATGACATATACATACATCTAAGTATATCAAAAAAAAACATTTTTTTTGATGATTTGTAAAAGTAATCAAATTGTTTTTTTTTTTTAATAAATATTATTCGTTTTATTATTGAAAATCCAATATCAATAAATTACCACCAAACGTGAATTACCATACCTACATAGTTATTAATTTAATCTATTTAATAATTCATAAATTTTATGTTTGTTATTTTTTTATTTAGTTTTTTCGGCATCTCGATAAAATATGTGTTTACGGGTTAAAGAATACTGTAGCTTTTCAATCTTATTAAAATTTTTAATTATAATTTAATGGTATGTTATTTAAAGTAATTTAAGTTATATTGCAAAAAATTAATTAAATAATTCATACACAGAATCTATCGGAAATTTTTTTATGTCATAAGTAGAAATTCTTATGATTTTCCACTTATATTTGATGATTATGGCGGTATCTTTAGGGTTGGACATAATTTTTAATTTGAGAAAAATAAATGCTATATTCCAAAATGATTTACACACAGATTCTTGTATAAATCAGTGTGGTTTATGTAAATTTTGTGAGTTTTCTCAAATTAATTTCCCATTTAGACAAGGCCAGTTCAAGAGAAAGCGCCTTACATTTTAATGAAATTTGTAGGCTTAAATGTCATATAAACCGTATCATAAACATAAGGCAAACTAACTAAATTAGCAACTGGATATTTGTAACGTAGTAAAATAAAAACAAGCTCATAAATATTTTTTTTATATTTAAAATACTGGGACCTTTTTATAAAGTGCACTTTGGTTATTACATTCATTAATTTTTTACGCGTTTTATTAAGAAAAGCGAATGAAAGATTAGATAAAATTTGTCATAAGAATTTCAACTTTACGAAAGGGGATCTTTGATATGTTTTTTCTAACTAGTGAAAGTCCGCAAAAATTATCCAATATTATTTGAAAATAGGTTTTATTTAATTCATTTAAATAATATTTTAGCAAATAAAGTTTTTTGTTTTATAAATTTGAAAATTATGAAAGTGTTACCACAGTATACCCAGAACCGTAGTTTATCTTCGGCCTGTCGGCGAGTTATTAGCCTACTCTTGCATTGACGCTAGGGTTGTCACTTTATTTTTACTCCCTTTCTTTTAACTCGTAGCGTCTGAGATTCTGACGCATAAGGTAGATACGGAACCCAAAAATATATGTAATTAGTATACCTAGTTTCTGCACTTAAATTGCAAGAAAACTGATTAACATCAACGTAGACTTATAAAAACTCACAGTCTTTGTGATAATCAACACACCTTTTTAGTAAAGCACCACAAACATAAAAAAAGGCATTTTTTTCAGGAAGCGCATTTTTTCTAAAGCGGCGGCTGCGAGCGCGAATGGCACCGAAGGCACGGCCCTTACTGCCGCCGCCTTGTGCCTCCACATTCTATGTCAATGTGTGCGTCACAGTGCGTGCGTACACGGCGCCGAGCACGCACGCACACATTCTAATGGGTAGCGGCCACTTTGTATGAAGACGTATTACTGTCCTTAGTATACTGAGGTGTTACACCCAAAATTCTTACAGTATTTAAAATTTACTTCGCAGACTAGCTTATCAACAATGACTTACTTTTATTCTTCATTTTATATTTGGCTCACAAATATGAACTAAGCACCGAGTTTTGGTTTCAATAGAAATCGTTATACTCACACAACAAAATAAGCTAAAATATTTTTTTACGATGCACGCATTTAGAATATTCATTAGAGACGTGATGATGAGAACTTTTTTTAAAAGATTAATTAATTATCGTGGATAATTTGAAACGTGATTATTTACGTGTTCGTAAGTAAAATTGCATATTTCATATTTAAATTAGACGTTAAATCGGAGATTGCAATATAATACTGTACCACGTTGTGTTATAAATCGCCAGCCCCCGTCATTTTTGACACTTACCCTAGAACATAAATATCAACAAAACGTAGCTCAGTTGAAATAATCCAATTAGGAACAATGGTTAGTAACTTCATCTCGTTATTTCAGGCTTTAAATTGTATTTATTACTTGGGGGAGGGATTGGTCGTCTGTGGCCGGACAGATAAAATCCTTTGTGCAAGTAATCGAACAAAGCCTTAAATATTGTTATTGTACGTACCTACCGACCTATATGAAGCGTAAGCATTCAGAAGGAGGAAATTTTCATACATTTTGTTTGAATATTGGAGCGATATGAAAGAAAATAATACCGTAATATTGCGACGGATGTCGTACGATCATAAGCTTACAAAGAAAACATTTTATTTATTGATTTGTTCACAAGTGTTTAGACAAGATTTCAGGTGTTTTATTATTTTAAATATTTTATTTAAATATTAAAAAAAAATTAAATAAAAATTATAATGACTTGAATGAGTGTAGTATTACTGAGCGTAATACGCACATAATATGAGTGTTGATACCTGAGAGATTTTATAGTTTCTTGATTAATTGGTTCGACCTGTTCTGATCTTGGAATATGTGCCATCCGTGGTGCGTGTGTGTTTAAGTCCATATTTCCATGAACTTTTTTTTGTGTTGTCTGTTTAACAAGAAAGCGGGAGTCCTTATTCCCTGAAATGTCGGCCTGTTTGTCGTCTTTTCTCGTATATCCCGGCAGTCGTGCGGCATTGCACTGCTTCACAACTCTGGGTTGCACGATTGCCTTCAGCATTAAAAAATGCCAACCTGGCGGCGAAAAGGTGCTTCTGCTTATAAAACTGTCCGGGTAAGCGGTAGATTTTATAGTGGCTAGTCTAAGATAAGCTGAAAATACTATATCCACAAAATATGTGCATAAAATATGTGAAATACCCACTTGCCTCAACAATTTTTTCTTCATACGTAGATAAAATTCTACAATTCTCTATCTATGGTATATAGGTAAATACAGCGATTAAAAACATTAACAATTAATAATTCAAAAAAACTCTATATGTTTTGTGTATCCTATTTTTTATGAGTTTTCTGTCATGTATTACCATTTAATATTTATTAAAAAATGTATCGCATGTTTCTATTTGTATTTGGAAAAGACAAACGCATACATTATTGTAAAATACGCGTAAAAATAATTATTAAAGGTACTTAAAATAATATTTGTAGATGATAATTTAAAAGGAAAAGCACAACAAAAAGAAAGTAATCAAATAATTAACAGAAAATAAACAAAGGAACCATCTTGGGTTTTAATTTCGGCAAAAGCCTCGCAAGGAGGTCCGGCCTTTAGCGTTCGGAAAATCCTATTAACAAAAAGGTAATAAATCTTCTTCAGCTATTTACTTTAATTTAGGACACAAAGTGTTATTGTTGTGTTCCGTGTCGTTAAACATTATTATATTGAACGAGACATATTTCATTATTAATCATATTTTAATATTAATTTCTGTTAAATTGTTAGAATAATCAAATCCGTTTTAATAATATTATTGCTCGTTTTATTTATGTCAGATAGTATAAGAAAAATAATTATCAAAATATCTTGCAAAAAATATTAAATAAGATAAATTTCTTAGAAAGATACAAAAAACAAAAGTTTTTAACGAAAAAAAAACACTACCACGACACAGAATTTTCAATTACGTAATAGTGACCTAATCAATTGACATTTTTTGATCTATATACTTTCAATAGGCTTGTGACTATTTGCTGTTTAATAAACTTAGAAACTAATCTTCAGTAGTTGGGAGTAGGATATCATGTGTACCGCCGGGAGAGTGAATGTAAACAGATTGAAATCTATGGTGTCAGAGAAAGGTAAAAATGACTTAATTTCGATATAATGATAAATAAGGAATGCTAGGAAAAAGAAAATAAATTTATATTGCGAATTTGAAAAATGTATTGTCTCGGAAAGGTTTTTTCTTTAATTTTTGGGAACAGGTTTTGGGGCCCAATTACTGAATTGGTGAAGTACATCACAAAAAGATCCATAATTGAGATGTACTGTGACTCCACCAGGAATCGAATCCGGAGTCTCTAGTAAGGGACATCAATGCTAAATGGATTACAGGAGCCATATTACAGGACATCGATAGTGTAGCAGGTAACTAGGAAAGAGGGTATCGGTATATACCTGGTATGATGGTGGTATGATCAGATATTATTTATATTGGTGAACGGCCTTGTTAAAAAATGAAAAATTGATAATTCTGCACGTAAAAATTGAACAAAAGTGAAAAAAGTAATTGATAGAATCGGCTTTAACATTGAAAAGATAATTCATGATGATCTTCAAAATGAATGGAATAAAACTTAAGTGAATGGTGGCATAAAGGAATGTTGCAAACTCAATAATAATATTTATTAAAATTTTATTTGTTTTAAATTTCATTAAAAATAATAACAAGCTGAGAACATGTGCGGCAGGAGGTCCTTTCATGCGAGAGCAAGGCTGGATTGATTTTGGTTTGCTTTGGAGACTTGATGATGAGACACGATTTTGTTGTGTTCCAGCTCATTTAAATACTCTCTGTGTCACTTACACAGGGTGCATGCACTGCAGTACCTATCTTAGTTTGCGGTATCGCTTCCTTAATCTGTAAACCTACTCGTTTGACAAGACTCGGCAGTATCATCGAGACAGCATAACGCTGTTAGATCCTAATATATACACTACTTTTGACACGAAACCGAAATTTTGTTGAGTCAGCAAGAATCATATCCCTAAAAAAACTTATGTCCATATATGATATTATTACTCTAGTGTGTATCAACGTGTGTTGTTGTGTGCGAAAAAACACATAATTAACATAAAATATTGTTATTCACTACAGAATACAGAACTTGCGGAGTGAGTTAGTTTTATTGAAAATACCGAAACCCCAAATTGTAAAGGACAAAACATCACGATCACTCTTCTTGAGTTAAATTATGTTTAATTAACTAATCGAGTTTCGAGAGTGACAGAACTTCTCATCGACATATATTAAATTAATTTTACTTCAATTTAATTTTTAGTACTTTCGGTAGATTCTGTCAAAACTCAAGTAATATAATGTAAAATTAAACAAAAGTACGGAATAATATTATAATTTTATTTCATCTATTTTTAAGCTATTTAGGGTTGAACCCTCGGAACCAACCCCTGCGGTGAATCGGCGTTATAGTATGATAGTTGGTTATTAAGGCACAAGAAATATATCGTTGTCTGGGAGTGGTATTGGAATACACAAAGTATCGTTAGAATACAAACACCTGTGCTTAGTATAAATTATCTGATAAATATAAAACAGAAATCATTTCAGGTAGATTAAAATCCCTGAAATGGAAAAAAGCCACCAAAAGGTTGTTTTTATTTTTTACAGTCATTATTTTTGCATTTTCCGCAATTTGAGGAATACGAGGGAGCTTTCTGGGCCTTACGGACTTAATGGTTGGCTGTAAGCAAGCTAAAACATATTTTGGAACGTGAAAACAAGGCCTTGTGGATTTGGGTAAAGTCGTTATCGTTTGTCCTCTTGCAAAAATCACTAACCCCGCTATGACAATGCTTTTACATGAAAGGAAAATAATGATTTAAGACCACTCATACACATGTTGGCACTACTACATCATAGAATACATACTTTGAAATAGTTGCTAAATAAGTTTGAAAAATTCACTAAAATATATTTTTTAAATAAAGTTTTTTAAATAGTTAGATTAATAGTGTTAAAAGTAAATAAACTGAAAATGGCTTGTTAAAAGGGTAAAAGTAAATATTTCAGTGTGAAAATATTAAATTTCACAAAAAAATTACATAAAATAAATTAATCAAATATAAAAATATTCAATAAATATATGGTCATTGATTTATACATAAAATAAATATAATATTATTGGTAAATTAGAAAGTATTTCATACGCGCCAATTAATGTGATCATAATGGTCTCAGAGTTAAAAGTGATAATTAAATTATGCGAAACAGATGACCTATATGAAGGTAATTAATTTATTGGACAAATATAAAACAAGAACATATTAAAATTTAATTTAATTAAAAAAATATCACTAATTTTAAATTGTTTAGAGTCCATCGATAGTATTGTTGTGTTGTGTGTATGTGTACATGTGTTGTACAGTGTACAGACAAATAAACATTGTCCATTGACTAAATTTTAAATATAGTGTAACAAAAATAATGCACAGTTTATACAGCTTATCTTTAAAAAGATCTTGCCAAATTATACAAACAAAAAAATGGACACATCTGGCGGCAGCAGGCGTGACCGATGACTTCGGATAACAATGCGGGATATTTGACTTAGGTCAGAACAATGCTAAATGAAAATAGTAAAGGAAAGGAAGCGGCAGCCGATATTGAATCCATGTGCGTAAAAAGATCGAGTAACGAAATTATTGTATTCTATTGTATTTCAAAACATATTATTTTGTGAATATCCTGATTCTAACATCCGATAACTTGAGTATAAAAATGACAAAAATACAAAATAACCACTGCACAGAATGTCCAGCATCTTAAATAATAAAACTTTTTAGCAGAAATACTCGTATTATAAATCGTACTATGTGAATATTTTTTTGCAACACTTAAAAAATTTCTGGATTCTTTCCAATTTGAGATCTATATACTTATGATTACTACATATACTTTTTTGAGACTACGAATACATTCTAATAATTGTTTCTTGCAGATAATTCTAAATAATTATTTTAGTACCTAAAACGAACTGGGGTTAATATAAAGTAACGTACCACTTAGGGGTTGAGAGAACCCCATTGTTAATGACATAATATAAATAGACATTCAGGATCTACTGTTTAGCCCTAGGAACAGAACAATCCATTATGTTCAGGCCTCTACCCATACAACCACATCCACCCTGCTAATATCGGAAACGGCAAAACAACTTCATTATGTTTATTGTTAATTATTATTTCCAAAGTTATCGAATTACATCTGGAACTTGTTTTCGAATAAAGGAAACGGAATATGGGTCAACCTTTTTCCAATATTTCGTTTGTTTTCCTAAGACAACGACTTGTTAGATTACAATGTTTTGCATTACAATGTTACAAATCTATTGCCCAATAAATCTTCGTGGAATGAGATACCAACGTATGAAGCAAAATATTAACTAGACGATATGGTTACAGCGAAAAACAAAAATAGCAATCCGGAAAAGAACAACAATCGGCTTATTTTATTCCAATATAATATAATATAATAACAATTTTAAATATTTTAAACACTCTTCATATTTCGTTGAATGGCAGTAAGTTGTTATAACATTAAAATTTAATTAAGCAATGTGTAGCAAATAAAGTTTATTAAAAAAATCGAGATACATTGAAGATATATTATAGATGTCTCACAGAAGAAGCTATTTTTTTATATGGAAAAGTAGGTATAGAAGACTTTTTTTGGGTGTTCATAGGGTGCGATAGGTCGTATGTTCGATGAACACTCAAAAAAGGTTAAGTACACCTAGCATAATTATGATAAGGGATAGATACATGAAATCTAGAATTTAGTACACTTATATCTAAATTTAGTATTCCTCGGTGACTGCATTCAGAACATATTTTTATAATAGATAAAATAAAAGTAGATACTGTTTAAACTATGAAACTCTTTTATATACATGCTGTCAATATCTACGAGTATCTTTAATATTTTTGATCGCCAATTACTAAAATAAAATTTTTATTCCACAATTAACGGTTGGTATTTTGAAAGACGAAAGAACCAAAAACCTGCGGCTCAAAATACATGATCATTGAAAATATGAAACATTGCAATTGGAAGAATAAAATTATTGAAAGTTTACTCCAAAAAATATTGCCCTAATCCACACACCGTTAAGAAAGAGAAAATATATAAAACTCCAACACGACAATTAATATACGACCGGGAACAATACGTGGGATGGCCGGGTTTAGGATTATTATTTTTTCATTTCCGCTACCCTAACAATGCCTGGATATTAACCAGTACAACGGGAATGGTTATTTGTTTTTGGGACAAACATACATATACAAAATCAAACATCGAAATACTCTGGCTATTATTCCCATAATGCCTTCCTGATAGGCGGAGGAAACATTGAAAACAAGTATGTGGCCGAGGCATCGAATATTGTTACTAATTTTTTGTAATTATCACACAATTTATAAATAATCGGAGTACAATGACAGTTATTAGATTGCTGTGTATTAACTAACAAACACACAAAATTTTTAATTAACTTATTTCGTTTGATAATCTTCTCGATTTATTTATCTCCAAACATGTTCATTAGTATTATTTCAATACAGAATTTATTAAATTTTATTTAATACTATATACAACAAGAGTGGCCCCTGTAATCCAGTGGGCATGACACTGGCTCTCACACCGGGGATTCGGGTTTGATTCTCGGTCACAATACATGTGTGTGATTCACTCAAGCCTGGAGTGTTTTTGTGACGTACTTCGCTACAGCGATTGGGCTCCATGGCATGTTCTAGCTTAGCAAAAAAATACTTGCCACTATACTGCCGACATTAGCTGGACGTGTAATTTAATTATTATTTTATAAATATAATAATTTCGTTGTCTGTCTATCCGTCCACCCGTCTGTCGTTTCGTAAATAAGTAACTTGCTGAAATTAGAGCTTAAAATATTTAAAGTGTTACGCAACCAGCGCACGGCTTATGTTGTGCGGTCACGCAAGGGTCTTATATAAGTATTTCCCGTGACTTTTTTCGGGTTTACGCTAGCTAGTATTCAAACTAATAGTTTACGTATTTATATTTAGTTTTGATTATATCTGCGGGCGAAAGGAACAACCGAATAAGTTGAAAATGCAGGTTATTTGCATGTCATTTGATGTTTTTCAAAACATAAGAAATGGTCGCATTTTATTTTGTTTTCTGACAAATTTTTCCTTAGTAGATATGTATCTAAAGAATAACTCTGTGTACTTAACTCAAAACTCTATTTTTTTGACTCATTTGGTTGTTCCTTTCGCCCACAGATATATATATATCCTGATGAAGCTACGGTCAGAGTAACACCCGGTCTATACTTATACGAAAATAAAGTTAAAACAAAGGTTAATATTTTATCCAGTTAATTATAATGCCCCACTATAAATTTTTTGCTTCTTTTATAAATTTTAAAGTAAAATAATATATATGTGAATATGTCAGTTGAGAAATTCATCTTCTCCCCCTACTTGAAGATAGGCTCCATCCTCCAATCTCAAAATTGAAGCATAAATCAAAGAAAAAGACCACTTCACAATGTTATGGCAATGTAAAAAGCATGACGTCATTAATTATGGTGAGAATTAATTTTTAGATAGAATTTTGCTCCTCTTAAAAATATGGGTCCTTGTAGTTAACCAGATATATTTCTGTGGGGTAATTTGTCAAGTTTAATGACGCACTAATCGACCGTAAAACAAAAAGATGTCATTAAATTATAATGGAGCGGTTATTTTGAGAAAAGCCATTGAATGTAACCTTTTCTTGCTATACTTTGCTTTTGACCATTAAATCATTTTTTGTTTTTTAGTGGTTTTAAATTTGAATAACTCTTTGAAAATGAATAATAAAAGATTATGGATAAGATTTGTCGCTTTAAATTTCTCCTCTTTCCATTTGACTATCTAAAAACATTTTAATGAATATCTATTCAAATATACTCAAAAATACCATATTCATCCAAAAATATGTTATAATCATATTTTAAGGAATTAATAATTAATTGTTCGAAGCTTTGTGGTGACATCACTATTAAAATAAAATATAAATAACAATGTTTTCACCGCTTTTTTAGATACACAATCTACATGTTTCAAGAACAATGTTTTCTTCTTCGGGATTGTTTGTGTACTTTGGAACGAAGTTGTTAAAAATTTAGAAAAAAAACGATTTTTGTAAAAAATACATTTTGTTTACTAGGGAATTTAATTATGCATGAAAAAATGCAGTATTAATGTTTCTTTAACTTGCACCAGGGGGGAAATTATGCTGTAACCCAAAAAATCACACAACAATATACACAAATAATCCTGAAGCAGAGAACATTGTTCTCGAAACATGTAGATTGTATATCTAATAAAGTGGTGAAAACAAAGTGATTTGTGTTTTATTTTAATAAATAATTACTACCTATCTCAGAATACTTTGTATAGGTATCTAAATATCTACAAAGGCAAGTAGAATCCGATTGGGTTTTTTTATTAATGAGTTCGATATAGGCGTCTTCCCGATATATTGTAATAAAATGTCATATAACCATGGAGTAAGAAAAATTAGAGATGTTTATTAACCCTTTCTTTAAGAAAGGGGGTTGGGTTATAGACGAATAATTCTCCACCCCCTCCCCTCCCGCATTGTTTAAGACATATTAATTTTACATTTCGTCTTGCATAAATTAAATATATTTTTTACAAAATTCATTGTTTTTCTAAACTTTTAAAAATTTTGTTCCAAACCGAGCCACTTAAGTAAAAACGTCATCTTGTTATAATTTGCCACTTGTTTACTTAAAAAAAATATACTTTTTAGAGTATTTAGTAGTTATCTTCTCATACAAGTAGTAAAACGTATTGGAACCAGTCGTGGCACCACGCTGTAAGCTAACAAATTTATGTTAGTTCGTGTCAATATATTTTGGTGGTTTGTGTATCTGCACTGAACGTAACTAAAAAAAAACACTCACGCAAAATAAATAAATATATTAAAAATTTACTCATATATGCATTACACTTAATTTAATTTCCAGATTTTGTAGGCAAGGAAAATGTATCTAGTGCTTATTTTTTTTAATGGAGTACCAATCTTGCCTCGTATACTTTCCAAATCTTACCTACGATGCTTCATCCCGAGCAGCGCATCTGGCAAAGCAGTTCCTGACCGCGGCCATAAATATACAATGCACTTGCTGCATGTATTACACCACTTCCGACAATAACCTCAGCCAGGTTTCCCGGGGCGCGCCGCACTCACCCTTACCAACTCTGCGCACCGCGTATGTTCTTGCATACTCACGAGGACGACCAGTAGTGTGCAGTAATGTGTGCAACTATTCTTGATTCTATATGTTTGTTATTCTGCAACATTTCTTATTAACTTACAACTTATATTGTTTGATTCTCTCTATTTGGTAGTGTGCGGCAATTTTTATACCTTTTAAGTAATTTGTAATGTAAGGAAATGGTAAAAAGAAGGAAATGCGCACTGTCCAAATCTCTTGTAATGGAATTTGGAACGATACTATGGAATGCTCTAGAACGCTCTACAGCACTCTGGGATTATCTAAAATAAATTGACGGAAACATTCTCGCAAACATTAAAAAATAATATAGGATAATCTCGGAGATCCGAAAAACCAACGTATTTCGTATAAAAAGGCGGAACCAGTGCCGCGGGGCTTCATGTTTGTTTTAACGTTTAACCGACGCGACTTATCCAGCGACCGCAGTGTAACCAATACGCAGATTAATCGTAGCAAAGTACCTACTTACGTGCGATAATTAAACAGTATTCTAGCAGGCGATAAAAAAAGATAAAGTGTTTCATAGGCGAGTGATTAATTGCGAATAGTGTGAATTAAAAAATATCTAGTGTTTAAAATAAAATCTGTCCAGTGACTTTGTAAATTTGTTAAAACGATTAATAAATCGATCGTTCATTTCCAGTGTTTTCATCTGTCTCCTAAAATCACGTCCCGTGATAGTAATATAAAAACCTTTTGTGTATTAGTTTTATTTCTATTCGCATTAGTTATTTCGTGTAAATTTCATGCATAATGTTCAAGAATATCTCTATTATATATTTTATTTTTGGAGTATTTTGACATTCAATAAGATTTTATGAACGAAAATCATTAATTTTAGAGTATCTATTTCTCATTTAAATAATTCTCTTCGCTCTGTATTGTTAAAGTTAACGTTTAATTTTCTATGTCTCCGTTACTCAAAAAGGGAAGCAATTTTTTATTATCAAATTATACTGACAAATGAATAAATTTTTGTATTATTTTTGTTCTTCCTAAAAATGTTACTTTTTTGCAATTTTTATAATTTATCTACTTTATTTCAAAAGATCATTAATTGCATATGAGAGATATTTCAGGTTGATATAAAAGAGTCTAAGCACCGAGCTAGCCAATAAAAAAACAGCAATCCGCGTAGTTTGGTGGGCACAGCACTGGGCTCTGGATCCGGGTTTGATAACAGTGAGGTCACAATAAAAATATGTGATTTACTCAAGCTAAAATGTTTTTGTGATATGTTTTGCTACAATAATTCGGTCTCATGGCAGTGTCATTGTACATATAATACATACATTTACAATATTTAGTTACGTCTGTGCTTTAAAAATATTTTTGGGATGGAATACCAAAGGAATTTTTACAAACCAAATAGTAATAAAATTATATTTTATAGAAATAAACTTTGTTTAAACCACATTTTTGTTGAAAAAAATTCGACATGTTTAATTTATTATTATTTATTTTTGTTTATTTCTATAAAATATAATTATAATGTCACCACAAAATAATTTTGCTGTGTTTGAAGAAGAAGTAATGAAATTATTTAAAATGTATATGATTACTATATATTTCATAATAAATTAAGCCACCGAAATTAAATGACAATGTGGAAAAAGTTTGACTCGCTATATTGGCCTTTCTGGCAGCTCTCAAAATTAGGCGTGGCATCGTTTTCCTCTCGGGTATAATTCTTGTACAAGATTTTGTCGCGCTTTTGCCATACATAAGACACAGTCAAAGCAACTGTAAATCTTATTACTAATAAATTCTACATGAGAAAGGAAAGAAAGGAAGGACGTGGCTATTATTAAGTGATGTAGAAATAATAAAGTGATTTATGGATATAGCTAGTACAAGACAGGCGTAAATTTCTTCGAAGAATGAATGAAAAATAAAAGAGTGTTCAAATTATATGTAATATGTCCACTAGCCGTTGATTATAAGTAGTTTTAAAAAATCTATAAAATATCTGCTAAATATTTATTTATCTTCTTCTTCTCGTGTATCATTCATTCGAATGTTGACTATCGCACTTATCATCACTATGTTTATTACAGCTCAAAAAAGCATTACAGTTGTAAAAACACCAACTTTATGGTAAAAGTTATCTTTTAAATTTGTTTTCATGTTAGTAGGTACTTTATTATTATTCATTTTCCATATGTAATTTTTATATTTTGACTGTCTATACTTCGATTTTTGAATTTAATTTGTTAGTATAAAATTGGACAGGGGAATATAGAAACACCTAATCAAGTCTTTGGGCCCCCGACCCTACCAGAACAAGGGAGTGAGGATAATGATAGTATACCTACAATTGTATTCTAACGAGGGGGCCATGGGCTCTTAAAGATAATGATATTTTTCAATACAAAAGGGGTGAAAACAAATATCATTTTTATAAATTATATTAATAATGTCACCACAAAATTATTTTGCTCTTTTTGAAGAAGACATAATTTATAATTTATCATAAAAATATTATTCTTAGTTTTTTAATAAGTGTAGGTAAAAGTGTATCGTGAAATCATGTAATCTTCAAAATGTTTATATAATATTTTTACTTTATTCTTATTAAAATACATTGTAGGTAATTTTTATAATTCAAAAATTTTATTAAAAAAATTTTTTTTGGTACTTTTTATTTTTCAATCAATGTAGATTATAGATGTCTCATAGAGACGAAACTGTAATTTTATGGGAAAGTAGGTATAGAAGTATTAGGGTGTACATAGGGCTAATGACTTATCGTACGGCTGGCTTAAGTGATCACTTTACACAATGTGACGTTCGCCATTTACACCCACGATAGAATAATACCATGTCTACTAATTTTTAGAAGTTGTATATATTCAAATTACATGCCACGTTTCACAAATGAGTTGTAACAATCCTCAGTGCGGCCGGCAGCAAATCTTTGTCATTCCCCTTAAATGACCACAGATGTCGCTAATGAGACATCTATATTGATTTTGGAATTTCGAATGTCTGTTGGTCCATCACATCCGTAACTTGCTGGAATTACAACATAGGATAATTGAGTGTAACGCGCAATCAAAGAGCGGCAGCAATCAGGTTACACGCAAGGGTGGTTATTAATTTTTATTATGTTCTGTGATTTTTACGAGATTACGGCCAATTATTTTATAAATAGAACGACATGCACAGAATATTATGTCACGTGAATATTTGTACTCTTTTTGAACAAAGATTAACACTTGCGTTATGAAAATAGGATTTAATTTGTGTATACTGGGATGAATTTCGAACCTCGAATCCCGAAGTAAATATCCCATTATTGGACCAGTAAGCAAATCACACAGACATAAGAATGAGTATTTTTTTAAGATTTAAATATTAAGTGGATCTATCCAACTTCATAAACGGTTTTTTAAATTTTTATTTTCATTGTTGACTCTATGTTGCTTTTGCAATTTTTGTTATAGTTTTCATTGCTTTGTATTAATTTTATAATTTTTTTGATTAAAATAATAATTTTTTGTATAGTAAAAGGAATTAAAACGTGGTTTCATACGCGAAACAAGAAAAATGAACTTATGTACGTCATAAGTTGTCAGAAGAAGAAGAAAAAATGTAAGCATAATGTATAAAATTCAATAATTGCACTGAGATAAAATAACCAACATATTCATTAAATGAAGACAGGGTAGTAGGTACAACCTACCCATTCACAACAGAACAAAAGCCTGCATTTTGTACCTACGGGATAAGACACGATGCTATGTAGGTATGCATAAGCATTATGAATATATCACGGTGAAATATGATAGAAGATGGAAAACGAAGAAAAATGAGCAAGAAGAATGCTGGAGAAAGCATTATCGTTCTCGGTTCTATCATAAAACTGCTGAACTGGCATTTTCGAGGGTTAAAGCATTAGCCCACACTTTCGCGAGAGACAATATGGCTTCGGTCTATATGAAACTGCGCTAAATGATTCGGAGCAGTCTGTTGAAAATTGTTTAATATATATTTTTTTGAGGAATATTAAATCTAAAATGGGCTTCGTTCCTTCATTTTATCCACGTCAATTTTGGTGATTTTAGAATGACGTAAACTTATAACATCCTCGTAAAATACGGTATTTGATATTAAATATACCTAATATGTAGGTATATATGTATGTTTATAAATACTAGTTTACCCGCGCGGCTTCGCACGCCTAGATTTTTAGTATAATCATTAACATAATCATCTTAACATATAGATAAATGCCAGACTTTTTTATAGAACATTGGTTTTTCTTGGTTTACAAAAACACATTGCTCGACTATTTTTTCATCGACTTTGGTTGTAAAATAGGTCTACACGAAAAGCCCTTTTATTTTAACGGGATAATATATAACTCATGTCCACCCGCGCGGCTTAGCACGCCTAGATTTTTAGTAACTTTTAGTTATATATTATCGAATTGTGTATTAACCTTAACATATAGATATATGCCAGACTTTAACCTAAACTAAACCTAACCTAACCTAACCTAACCCTAACATATAGATATATGCCAGACTTTTTTATAGAACATTGTAACTTTTCATGGTTTACAAAAACACATCGCTCGACTAGTTTTTCATCGACTTTGGTTATAAAATAGGTCTATACGAAAACCCTTTTATTTTAACGGAAAAACTACATTTCAAAATGAAGACTACAACACACATACGTTCACCAGTTTGAAGACTACAAAGTGTACACTACAATTGTAGTAAAAACTATACGAAGTGAAGTAATTGTAGTACTACGAAATTGTAGTACTTATTAAATGAAGTAATTGTAGTATTAATGAAGTGAAGTAATAAAATGAGGTAATTGTACTACAAAATTGTAGTAATTTTTTCCCAAATAAAAAGTTTGGTGATTGAAAAAAAAAAAGATCGCTGGAAAAAATATATGAATATATAAATATATAAAAAAGGTCGCCAACCAGATTTCTTCATTCGATCTCAAAATTTTTCAAACCATGGGCATGGGGGAATTGTTTCATTTCCAAAGATTTATTCATTTATCTACATCAACTTCCCAAAAATTTCACACAAAAAATGGACTATTTGAAGTATGTGCTCGTACTTTCAATAACTTTGAAGTGTGTGTACTTTGTAGTGTTGCTTTGAAAATAAGTGTACTATTTGAAGTATGTACTTTCAATAACTTTATAATGTGTGTGTGTAGTTTGTAGTGTGCACTACTTTCAATAACTTTATAATGTGTGTGTAGTTTGAAGTGTGCACTACTTCAAAACGTGTGAAGTGTGCACTTCAATGTAATGTGGTACTACATTGTAGTAGTGAGTACAGAGCGGACCCATCACTACTCCAGAACCTATAATTCTACTTATTAACATGCCCAAACAAATGAAAATGGGCTTAATCGGTTCTTGAAATTGAATCTTTTACGCGAAATTCAATCATCGGGTTTTAAATTTTTCATCAATTTGATCTTATATGGGTATAGTTTTAAGTTCAGATTCAAAGTTTGACGAGAAATCCATCTCGACATCACCGTAGCAGCAAAATGATTGCTAATCCGGATCTTACAGACATGTTAACTCACATGACATTCTCGGCTAGTTTTCTTCATGTTTAGCTTAAAAACGAAGTTTGTAACTCACGATAATTTAACCAACCTTCAAAAACTGATCCACATTGCGTAATTAGTAATGAGGGCGAAACAGGCCCCTAACACATAAGAAGCATTGCGAATTTCGACTAAATTTCCCGTATAGAGACGATTTAAAAGTGAAAAAACTTACTGCTTACGCTGTAAAAATGATTAATCTCTTATTCCGTTCCGAATTTCGATATATTTTAGTAATAAATACTAAATGTGAAAATGTTCACATTTCAATTATCTGACACATGAGATTTAATCGATGAATAAAAAACATGAGTTTTCTATAGAGATCAATTTTGTTATTTAAATGTGCGAGTTATTGGCTGTTGGGTTAGTTAGTGAAATGTGTGGCCATTAGTTTAATGTTTATTGAGTCTTTCAGCGGTCTCGATCAGTTTTCCATACAACTTCGTATAAAAATATCGGAACGTTTCTGAAAGCAAACAGCACACGATCGTAAAAGAGCTGTTTTCGGAAGCGCTTATAGAATAAACCTACGATGAAATGATGTTTACTTTTAATTATCCCAATAATAATACTTTTTTATCTGTCTATCTATCCGTAACGTCCGTAACTTCCTTTAGAAAAAACATTTTCTTTATTTTTTAAAAAATAATGAAATACTAGCCGAAAGGCAATCGGCCCTGCCCTTGAAACGTCTTTCACGCAAATACATCGCTCTAAAAATTATCACAAACATAAGTATTATTATATAAAATTAGCTGTTATACTTATCGAGAATAAGACAAAGGTAAATAATTTGGTACAATGAAATGAGCATCTTAAAATCATAAAAACTTTGATCCAAGGTCTTAATTAAATTTAAGTCTTTTTACCCGTCTAATTGAGAAAGACAATTTACTGGATTTAAAATGCGTGATTCGTCAGACTGTTTAATCAGTTAAGAGAATAAAATTAGCTTCCGTTTTTTAGCATAGTCTAGGCCCTCTAGGATAATGTCTATATAAGTTGCCTAACATGGTTTCACAATTTAAATTAATTTATCTCTCAAGGAAAATTATGTCAAGAACAACATACCTTCGGATTGCTACCCTTCTTACTATTTATTAAAAATATTTAAATTTTCACATAAAATTAGTACTTAAATAACAGAAAAATCATTTTGTGTTTAAATTATTTATATTGTTATGAGAGTATAAAACAATGGTGATTGCACATAATCGAATATTCTATATGCATGTGGAATACTCTTAAAGCATCGGATAATTGTAAATACCCGTTGGCGTCGTGCGATTAGAGAGTTATTGTTTGACAGCGCGACATAGCGACATATAGTCACATACAAATTAAACCACGCGGCGGCTGGCAGTGCTACTAAGGCCTAAAACGCACTAGCGGCTGGCCGTAGTGTGGCGTGCTGTGGCGGCAGGCCACAATATATACGGTTTGCCGCAACGGCATGCCGCATTCCGGCTAACCGCATCGTCTCGGTTCTATTGCGGTTCGCCGCAATCGTAAGTGCTTCTAAAAATATTGGACATGATGGACGTCGAAGAAGTTGCTGCAGTTATTAATATTAAAGTGGAAAACGTCATCTTAAAAATAAACATAGATTTTGGATACATCCTCTGCTGGAGACACGACAGCAGAGAGTTTATTATTTTTATTTTAGAACTAAAGAAATTTGAAGATAAGTCTTTAGGTACATAAGGATGTCAGTAAAATCGTGTGAAGAATTATTATCAAAACTAATGGGGCGGTAAGCGAGCGGCGATTGCGGCTAACCGAACCGAATGCGTGGAGGGGATGCGGCGCGCCGCATTCAACCGGTGCGACCGCCGCAGTTAAAAGACAACCGGGGCGGTTGATGACTGTCCACAGGTCAGTGCGTCGATATCATGCGATTTCTTGTAAAAATCCAAGTGGGGCCCGCCGCAACGGCACGCCAGACCAACCGAGTGGATTTTAGTAATGTGAATTGGAGCGAACCTGTGTGAAATATTCTAGAAAAAATAAAAGTTTGGATTGTTTTAAGTATTTTATTTGCCGCCCACAGCCACGATTCCATGAAAATATTAATAAAAAGAAAACAAATTTCAAAAACTTATTTTTAACTGAATAAACATCTTGTTCATAATAAATTACTTAAAATAAAATAAATAAAATTACTTAAAATACATTAAAACTTATTATTAACTGAATAAACATCTTGTTCATAATAAATTATTATGAACAAGATGTTTCAGGGCCAATGATACGACGAGATACGACGTACAATGATATATATATATATATATATAGTATCACTGTATTCTGATGATCATCAATTACTGAAACATCATCGGCAACGAAACGATGTTTCAGTAATTGTTTTATACAAAGTGTTTTATTTTATCAGACCTTTGATAAAAATATCAGTAAGGAAGTTAAATCCTTGAATTTGGACAGCGAAGTACTGTAACAAATGGTTTCTGTTTATTTAAAACATCTACTTCTAATTTGGCTTGTAAATACACCTTCCATGAACTTGAGCTATTGGCTCATATTATAGTGAACATAATGGAATACTTAGAATGTAAGAACATGGGCGTAATTTATTTTATAATAATCATTGTATATTTACGCTGCACAAAAAAATTAAATAAAGAATTAACGATTAACTTCATTAGTTTTAGCCAGCTTAGTGCAATATACAATAATAAAAAAGCCTTCTTATAATGCATGTAAAATACCGCCAATGATGATAATGAAAAATATCAATTTTTGCCAATATGGTGCCAGTTTTATATAATATATTATATTATATATGTATATGGCTTTATTTCTTGAATTACAAATCCATCAAAGCGGTTTAAATAAAATGTATTATACAATATTTAAAACAGGTTTTGTTTAAGAACCAAATTGCATGCAATATAATAAAAGCGGAACACCAAAAAAAATATATTTATTGCGTTAATATTACAATACATATTAAACACATTTATACATGAAGACTGATTACATCACTTGGTTCAATCAGCTCTGCATATAAACTAAAACGCTTAAATGAATAAATTTGCTTTAATAATGGGTTGTCTTTTATTACTGCTCACCGTGTGTTTAAAGGGAACAATTTTATCAGCGGGCTTACACAAATTCAAGTACATTTGCATAAATAACTTTTATAATACCGAAGTATTTACTTTCGGAGTCGTCCTAACAAGTAAAGTAAAGACATAATAGTTTGAACAACTTTCATCCCTCTTCGGCCAAGGAGTTCTGTTGTTATTAAGTAAACAACAGCAATTACTCTCCGCTCGGTCTCCGCGAGGCTGGCTTGCATTGCTGACACTCTTCTCGGTCGTCGCATCTCTAGATGAGAAAATGCAACTTTAAATATGCAAGCTTAACGTTAACGTAAAGTAATTAAACGTCTTTTTAAAATATCTATAGGACACAAATACAGGGTGATTGACAAAATATGATACAGATATAATTTAAAACTTTTTTCTTCTTTGAATTAATGTATTTTATCTGGAAAATAAGTTTATGAATATTTTATTTAAATTTTGTATTCTTAAATTTATTATTCACAAGTGTAATTAAACAAATTAATGCAATTTTTATGATGAATTTAATAAAACCACGATTTATATGCGTGAATAGATAAAATTATTACATATTAAAATATTGGCCACCACGTTTCGGGTCAAAAACATTAATTTAACCATATTTTTAACCTATTGCTTGCCCTGCATTTTAACAAACATAGTCAGGATTGGCCCAGAACGAACGGCCGGCCGCGTGACGCGTTATTGATTTACCAAGAATTTATCTATTTTCTATGCTAGTTTACAAAGATAATAATTGTTTGTCATAGATATTAGGAAATCCTCTCCCATCTCACGCAGATATTTAGATTATAATTACTAGAGATGCACCGAAATTCGTTTCACATTCGGTATAGCCGAACTTCGTCATCTTTTACCGAACTTCGTCTCCGGCCAAATTTCGTTTAAATCTGCCGAACTTCGGTAGCTTTTAAATTAACGAGCTTTTGCCAGCGATTTGATCCCACAGAAACCTATTACTGGCAAAAAAGTATTCTTTGTGCTTTTTCAGACAATAATCTATCTCGTGCCAAATTTCATCCAGATCCGTTCAGTCGTTCTGGCGTGATTGAGTAACAAACATTCATCCATCCATTTAAACTTTCACATTTATAAATATTAAATAAGTAGGATTTAAATAAAAAATGGAAAAGTATAAAGAAATTATTTAAAATGAAATCTAGAAAAAATAATGATTTATAAATAAATTGGTATGGATGAATGGATTATGTTTTTTATTCTCTAGAAAAAAACACAATATGCTTTAATAAAATAAAATAATAAATTTTAATATATAATATTCTATAACAACTATCCAGAACTACGTTGTTCCGCTTAATTAATTAAAAAACACAGAGTGAATAAAAAATTTCACGTGTTTTCGTGATGGCGATCTGACCTGTTCATCGGGTAAAAGCGCACGAAATTTAACCGAATTTCGGCCGAACTTCGGCTACGGCACATATTTAAACCGAAAATTCAGCCGAATTAGACATTCGGCAAAACCCACATTTGGTGCATCACTAATAAATAACCTCTTGAATTCAATAGATATTTTTAATACTAAATATGAAGAGTATCGTCATACCAGAAACTCGTCCCCCTCCCTAACCATGTGCATTATATACATTACGAACCGTTTTATGTTTATGTTAATGTTAAATTAGGAACAATCCGTAAAATGGAACTGTAAATTGTTTTATCTGTCATTTATATCAAATTGATTATATCTTATTCGTGTCATCCTTCAATTTTGGGAGACATTTAACAATTTTTTCTGTATTTTATCTTACTAAGCAATTATGTCTCCCCGTTGGATGACCGAATAAAATAAAATAAATAAACGTACAAATGAACAGATTTTTAATTTATTTTTATCGTGATCAATTTTTTATATCATTTAAATATATAGTATATAAATGTTTAAATACATTTTATGGACATGACTGCTTGAAATTATCTTTTCGGAAGACTACCATTTCGAACCGGGGCAAGCGAGTGGTTAATGAACGTAGACACTTGGGTTTATTCCATATATTTTACTGGTCTCGGAAAGTGTTACTTCGTCCATTAGGGTGATTAATGTAGTTTAATGATTTTTTATAACCCTCAATAAAAAAAGATAATTAAACATGAAAAATAATTCTCTAATCATGTAAATTTGCAATTATATGTTCTGAAAATATTTAACCAAGTTTACAGGCATGTAAGCATGACTGTGAGTAAAGCAGAAAAGGCCCCATCACACCGCGAGTCTGCACTGTTAGGACGGGGCAATCACAATAAGTGGCTGGCCGTGTCCGGTCCGGCGTTTTATGGTCGACATTAAACAGATGGCAGCTGCACTCAGACTGTCGAGTGCAAACTCACCGTGTAATGGGGCCGTCGCATTGGGTCTACTTCACAGTTGGCCGAGATCGAGCACGTACCACAGTGCCTTGTGATGTTTAATCAATTCTTCAAACAATTAAAAATGACTTTACTTGAAGAACTAATGACGTGAAATGAATCAATATTAAAACCCTTGATTTAGTTAAAATCAACTAAAATACAACAAAGAAATTAGCAATAGTATTTGACGCGATAACTGCACACTTTTAACATGATTTACAGCAGATCTTTTTTGTTTTATGTTAATAAAACGATCAAAATTTCGAAACTTATTCTTAAGGATTCAGCGGGTAACAAAGGCGACATTTCCCCCCTATTCTTATACCCCTTCCCCTTCCCCTGATATATTTTCGATGCAAATCTGTACCGTTTGACCGATCGGACTCAAAATTTGTTATCTTATTCTTTAGGACTCGGCGGGTAACCTAGGTGACATTCCCCCCTATTCTTTAATCTCCTCCCCCCAGATATATTTTCGATGCAAATCTGTACCGTTTGACCGATCATACTCAAAATTTTGAAACATATTATTAGGACCCGGCGGGTGACATAGATGACATTTCCTCCCCATTTTTTACCCCTTCCCTTATTCCTGATATATTTTCGATGCAAATCTATACCGTTCGACCGATCGCACTCAAAATTTGCAAACTTATTCTATAGGACCTGGCGGATAACATAGGGGACATTTCCTTCCTCCCCTTCTACCCTTTCCCCTCCCTCTGATATATTTTCGATGCAAATCTACTGTTCAAATCGAACCTTGTTTCCCCACACAAATTTATTTTCAACTTAATCCTTAACCCGTGCAACGGGTACGAACAGCTAGTATAGCATCTCTTTTCAATACTTTTCATAAAAATAACAGTTGTTGTGATTTTGATTGAAATATTTGATTATGATTTTGTGTGATATTTGGATTGATGTGAAATATTTAGATTGATAATGCCCTAATAAGGCGAAATGCGTCTCAAAAAATAAAAAATGTAAAACTTAAAAACAAGTTTTTTAATTTCCATGTGTTCGATTATGGAGTTGTGTAAACTTTACTTCCAGACAATAAATTTAAGAAGGATGCTTCAATCAGATAGCAATACAAATTTAAAAATGATAATGTGCTTGTACAAGCCAAAATAATAAGTATGAAACCTTAGAGTATATAATATACTCCAAGTATGAAACCATCGTATTTCAGCGACAACTGGATTGGCCACGTATTCACAATGCCTGAAACTGGACAAACACCGTTGGGGCCAAAAAATGCTTCAAGACTCCTTGAAAGCGAACCCTCATAAGGCTTAAGAAAAGTATTTAAAAATAGTCTGATTTCATTACGATATTGAAAACGATACCTTTTGCTTTTGTTCCACAATACTCATGTATGCTACCTTTATACAGGTTAAGGTTGTTATTACGGTCGTTAGACATATTTAACTGTAATTTCGGATATTTTATACGCACCGTATGTATTACCGAGAAGCGAATCTCGAAGTTTCGTTGGATACTTATCCAACGTCATCAGGAGGACGACCTTTACCCGCGGAGGTGGAGGTCGACACTGATTCAACCCTTGAGAGAAGTCGCAGTAAAATCTGCCGACGTAACTAGTACATATTGCACACTGGCGACCTCTATTGTAGAAGAAGAGAACACTCCACAATAAAGTGCATACAATTTACGCCCTAGAAAGCAGCACCTAATCAGTCCGACCTCCACCTCCGCGGGTAAAGGTCGTCCTTCTGATGACGTTGGATAAGTATCCAACGAAACGTCGAGATTCGCTTCTCGATAATACATACGTTGCGTATAAAATATCCGAAATTACAGTTAAATACTTTTATACGTTTCACTTGAAAGTACATTTATATTTAAAAACTGAGGCTACCCTTATATCGAGGATCTTTCTAGTAGAATAGATATTTGTCGAAAAGCTTATGGTGCTTCGGATAGTGGAGAGACCCGCCGAGTGAAGACCGCAACAGGCTTTTCAATTATTGCGCCGGGATCTACAGGATGCTGAGTAGAATGGACGAATGCTCTAAGAAGGATCAATGCGAGGCTCTATGGGGGTCGTGAAACAGTCACGTAGGAACAGCTAAAATACGACTAGTATTATAGAATGCCGGACATTCATACATACATATTTTATCTTAACACATCTTGTGCAGGAAGAATATTAATACCTTTTAACGTAAATTTTTTGATAATTGCCAAAAATGACTCGATCCCTTTGATATCATATATCATCGTGTTAGGCAAATGTCAAATTACTATAATACAGCAATTAAATCAATCTCATATATTATTACAACAAAGGATGCATATATTATCGGTGCCCTAGATCAGCCTCGTGGGCAAAAATGTACGAGGATGTATTAAAAAATGTATTTTTTCCGCCAATTTATATTTATACAGGTAGGTACTTTAGTTTTTTTATGATAGTAAAAGAGAAGGTAAGTTAGGTTAAAAGATTTATGTTTAGGAAAAGAAAAACACATGAAATGCGATGTAGCGCCCCCAATAATGTTTATAAGAAAACTTTATTGAAATATCTTTAGCGGTTTTTGAGATATGGCGAATTTACGGTATTATATTAGAATTTTTTCGCGAAACCCTGATTTTTTACCCGCTGTACTTTAGATTTGCTCACGAACACTCCCGACGGAATGCGTTAAGACTTTTTTTTTGTTTCAGAGATTCAAATAATTTATATTATATTATATAAATTACAAGATTTATTACGCATTTATGTTTTGTTATAACTAAAAATTCATGATAATTTGTCCAAGAAACATTCTCTAATTTTTTGAGACATCCTCCGCAGAGAAGGTGATAATTTGGAGAAATTGTTGGTGACTGGAAAATTTGAAGGCCAGAATGGAAGAGGTCAATGTCAAGGAGAGGAGAATAGGTCACAGGGGATGAATGCACTTTTCGCTATTTCTAAGACATATTTAAACTGCAGTTGAAATATTTATTCTTGCACCCTAGTAAACATGACATATTTTTAACAATAGACGTATTTTTAAAAATTTATTTATTTATTTCCTAATAAGATTATTATTTTAGGGGAGATATTTAATTTGACCAAACGTATTGACACCAGACATCTGTAGGTATTTAATTTTTTTCATGTTTGAATCTCCATTAATTGCAATTTCGAGCAAGATTTTATTTTAAAAATAATTTTTTATTAATCTATACCTATAAAACTCAACGTTTGTACGCATCATTTCCTCCCTATTCTCATACCCCTTCCTCTCCCCCTGACATATTTTCGATGCAAATCTGTACCGTTTGACCGATCAGACACAAAATTTTGAAACTTATTCATTAATACTCGGCGGGCAACATACGCAACAATTACCCCCTATTTTCATAACCCTTCTCCTCCCCTGACATAGTTTCATTGCAAACCTGTACCGTTTGACCAATCGAACTCAAAATTTGGAAACTTATTCTTTAGGATCCGGCAGGTAATATATGCGACATTTTCCCCCAATTATTTACCCTTCCCCCTGATATATTTTCAATGCAAATTTGAACCGGTCGATCGATCAGACTCAAATTTTGGAAACTTATTCTTTAGAACCCGGTGGTTAAAATTGGTGACATTTCCCCCTATTCTTTTACCCTTTATCCTCCACCTGATATATTTTCGATGCAAATCTATACCGTTCGAATCGAAATTTTGTTTACTCTCAAAAATTTATTTTAAACTTAATCCTTAACCCGTGCAATGCCGGGTATGAACAGCTAGTCTTATTATAAATTTCGAACTCGAAGGGAACCGAATAAGGGGTGGTTAAATATTTATTCGCTTTTAAAATATATGTTAGGTATTCCAATGTCATGTATCAATTTATTTTCAAACTTGCCTACAAATAATCCGTAGTGTCAAAGTTGCATGTTTATTTTAACGTAGTTATGCCAAAAGTAGCCACCCACAAAAAAAAACAAACTGAGATAAAACAACTTTTACGAAAAGTCTGAATAATTCCCATAACATCTTGAATGTTCTTTATCTTTAAAATGATAAATAAGATATACATGGTTATTTAGAAAACATTAATAACCTCCTGCCTTGTTACGAGTCGAAAATTTTCAAGCAACCATGATGTAATATAAAAAGTTATGGAGATATGCGACGTCAATGTTTGCAATTTTTTTTCGATATTTCTGACTTACTTTTTTTAAAACGTTGGACTATCATTACAGTAACTTTGATATTGCATAACTCCATAACTAATGATATAAGGCTATGGCTGCTTCAACATTTTCGACTCATAATCGATGCAGGAATATAGTCCTGCGAGTTTATTAATGTTACAAATAACCCTGTATATTATTGCTGGAATCGACGTGAACTTTATAAAGATTCTCATTTATAATGATATTCATCACTCTAAGCGTGTTTATTTATTTATTTTTTATATATTACTAACCCGTAGGTATACCCGTGAAAAATCACGGTACATAATTATTAAATAATTAGAAAAAATTTCAATACCGAGTGGTTGGTGGCGTGACCTTTACACGTAGCCTGAACGCAGCGCTGATTGACGTGTCACACTCGGCTGCCCGCGCCTCATTAGCGGCTAGTCAGTGTCGTTGTTGTAATTCCAGCCACGTTTCGGATCCCATCCCACGGACTCTACGATGAGATCCGAAACGTCAGCCAGAAAGGTCATAAAAATACGGCATAATACCACAGAAGACGCAAACCAGAACATAGAATTGACCATACAGCGTCCAATAATTTTTTTTTTCAAAACTGCTTTTTGCAAAGTACGTTTATTTTTAATACAGATACCCCAAAGTAGTTTTTTTCGCATCTTTTTTAATTACTTCTCACATTACAATGTTTAATTGCTTTCTTTATATGTATTTGTTTGATTTGTATATCTAAGTATTCTTGTACCAAATTACTCATTACACTATTATATTATACAGTATTATAAATACTTATCACTACTGCTTATATACTTATACTATCTATTAAATAATTTTTAAGGTTATTTGTCTGTTGAATTTATTTATATTTTTAATAAAAAGTTTGAAAATGTGCGGACAGAAAATGGCATTGTGATATTGACCATGCCGTGACTATTGCGTTACTATCATGCAACATGGCATAAATTAAAGTTATATTAGCTATAACATAGAAGAATATCGGACCTACAATACCGTCGGCGAAAAGATAATACAGTGTTGGTGGGACAGTAATAGACAAAAGGTAATAAAATGTAAATAAATATTACTGTATACATACTTAAAGGTCATTCGGTATATTCATTCGATTAATAATACCTACATACAAATTCTGTATGCGTAAAATATAATATTCAAATTTTCGAAAGAGATTCTAAGGAAAACTCATTTCGGAATGTAAATCAAAGATTTGCTTCAAATAAAAATATTCACACTTCGGTACACATTTTGTCGCATTCTGAAAGGCTCTCTGCTTTTGGTTTCTGAATTGCTCTCTCGAAAGAATTTCACATTTCCATATGAATTAGATGTGTCAAATATCCGGGTGACGGTCCCCCCACTAAGCCCGAAATAACGAACAATCGTACGTAAACTGAAAACTACGCCACCTGTCGGAATATGGAAATCTCTCGGCTTAAAGAAAAAATATTAATGCTTATATTTCGCATTTCTTCTCGAATGTTCTTCATTTTACCCTTTAAGGGATTTCAAAGTACGTACATAAATAAAGCTCTTTGTTTTATTGAGCTTTTTGGTAAATGTAAAATTGATAAAATATAACAGGAATATTTTTCAATTTATAAATTTTGAAGTTTACGAGTAAATCTACAAAGCTTTAATTGTAGGTAGACTTTTTGATCATGGCATTTCAATAATATAGTATATATGAATGTACGTGGTGTGAGCGATATAAATCCGAAAAAGGGACAAAGTTGTGTGATCGCTTCACGCTAGTCAGCTATCGGTTTTGGTTATTGCATCTCCGGTTTTCACAAGGTCCTAAATAATAAGCATACAAAATTTAGGTCAAATCTGTTAAACGGTAAGGAAGAGTCAGGCAAATATTCTACAGGCATAAAACTTGATATGAGTGGTATAAAAGCAATAACAGCAATATCCAAAAAAATAATAAAAATGTTTGGATTGCAGTCACCGCGGAGTCAAGATTTTATAGGAAATATAGCTGTACCCTTTCCAAAATCACCTTTTCAAATCTCTATTTAAAGCAATGACAGCTTTATCCTCGTAGTGTAAAATGAAAAGGCAGCAATATCCACTTCAATCATTCAATTCTCAAGGATGGGTGACTTGACAAAATAGTCGCTTCGTACTAAATTAAAATAAGATGTCGTTTTTGGACTGAAACATCACTGCATTTTTATTCTAATTTTATTTTTGATTTCATTTTGACATCTATTTTATTTATGCAATTAATTATTTAATAATGTTGTCGCTTTAGTTTTAAAATAGTAGGCGTCGTTAACTATCGGGGAAATATAAAAAAAGCGTTATTACTATTTCATGGGTAATAAAGTAAGTAAATAAGTAAATACTTATTTTTTAGGAACCGGCATGTAAAAGTACCGTCATTTTTGATGGATACAGCTAGCAGTAAAATAAAACATATAAATTGTGTTTTCGGCCTATGATTAAAAAAAATTGTTAATACTTATTTATTTATTTCAAAAAATCCTTGTTTACAATATATCGGTACTTAAAAATAATTTAACAATAAAAATATAAGATAAGATTACACTTTTTTTTTTGTTAGATTTGTGGATTATGCCACTCTACTAGGCTACGCCTGTCCCAGAGTGGCGTTATAGAACACAATTATAATATTTTTTTGAATTCGTAAATAATATTTGTTTTCATATGGTAATAATTATGTATCTACAAAGTATCAAGTGCAATGTTAGTGATAGGTTGAGTGGGTCATAAGTCCAAGTGTAAATATGTGTAGAATATTGTTTGATGTTAAAAGGGTTAAAGTTTTGTTTAAGATTATTTTTTATTTTCCTTAATTAATTTTTTAAATTTTTATCTATACTTATTAATCTATTAACCTTCCAGTGATCGCACCCTTACGCCGAACATAAACAATCGTACGCGGTCTGTGATTTTACGTACCTGGTTTGAGAAGACGAATGAATATTTCATGACATTGTGTAGCACACAATAACAAGAAATATTTTATGTTTATAAATAAAAATAAAAAACATTATTAATACATTATTTTCTTCATTTGTACCTAATAGTTAAACAGTTAAACAAAATTATATAAATCAACGTTATATAAAAAAATTATATTTCTTTTTTTAGTTTTAATCATTAATAGGCTTTGTATAATAATAATAGAGATCGAGCAACCTTTTCATCAATGGCACCATCTTATCATCGCATAATTTTTTTTTCTTCATGACATTCTACGTTTGCAAATTGACAATATGATGACAGAGGCACGTTATCATCGTCGCTGCCACTAAGTTCACTGTCCGATTGAATACACTCTTTCTGCGCTGCCGAGTCGAATGAATCGGGTTATTCTCTTCATCTGACACATCGTCGCAGTCTTCATTTTCTGTTTCCGCGTCCATTAGCGTGCGAGATACTCGCCGTTCGAAGTCTTCGTAATTCATTGTCTACAAAAAACAGTATAACATATAAATAAACATACAAACAAGACATATTTTCTGATTAATAAGATACAAACAACATGAAATACTCACCCAGGTTTGAATTTCACTCCAAAGAATTTTCTAGTAGGTATACAACCAGTCGCGCGGGGCATCTGGGACCGCAAAAACAAAAATAAAGAAGCACGTGCGCTTGCGACGAATATTACAGAGATACTGAAGAGTAGTACTTCACCCCTCCGAGAATACCACGGAAGCGCAACCATCTATTGTTCATGGTTTGCGAAAAATTACGAAAATAAGTTCGCTGTGGACTGAGACTAGGCGCGCCCAGGCTTGAGTAAATCACGTAGATTAATTGTGACCTCACCGGGAACCCGGAACCCTCGGTGTGAGAAGCCAATGTCATACCCTAGCCCAGTCTACGAGGGCCATTACGCCTAAAGCCCGAATTCAGAGTTAATACTTAGATGATTTAAAGTTTAAGTTACGCCTTAAAAGTGTTATTTTGTACTGAAAATTACACTTATAAGGCGTGCCTTTACCTTTAAATCATCTAAGTATTGACTATGAATTCGGGCCAAAGATTAATTATAATATAATTTTATTTTGTTTATGCAGAAAATATTGTCCACGTTATGTTATTATGTGCGAATATTTTTCATATTCATATTTCATCATAGAAAATGATTTTTTTAAAAATATTTCAATACCTAACTTTTGACAATAGGCTCGTAAATCATTTTGAGCTCAAAGCGCTCAAGTGGCGAAATTTAATTCGAAATTTTGTACACGTAAAGTTTCATTTATGACAGGTTCCTAGTAGGGTCGACATCGGGAAAATAAAAATTCGTGTATTTTTTATGTTCATTGATATTATTATTACTGTGACCTTTATTTTAACAGCTCAAATGACACCGTTTTTTATAAAGGTCATTATCACATTGTATTAGTATAATAAATTTGTGATATTCAAAACCAATATTATATGTAAGTGCTTTTCAGAAATTAATTTCTACTGTACATTAATATTTTTTTAAATAAATATATTAAGTAAATTTGAGTTCTATGAAAAACTGAAAAAATTAAATAAATTATAAAAAAAGATCATCGGAATAAAATTTATGTATCGAAAAATTACGATCTTCAGCGGGACGTGGACTCAGAATTTTCTATTACTAATAGTTATTCTGTTTTGACGAAAACGCCGTTGTGACATTTTCACGAATTTTATCCTATAAATGACAATTTTTCGTGAATTTATTTTGATCAATTATTTTGAATATATTTTGTAATTGCTGTCTTAAATCACACAAAAAAACACGTCGAATGTACAAAACCGTAATAATATATTTTTTTTCATTTTCTCTCTCCACTTCAATGTGAGAGTCCGCTATCGTCAATAAAACACCGGCATAAATTCACACGTTTATTCCAGAAGAATACAACAATATTTACAATAATAGGTTTCTTCCGTGAGGAAAGATCTCCCTCTTGTCAATCTGGAATGGTTGCCCTTCCGCATCGTCTCCCGCGACCGGCACACACACCCATACACACACGATGTACGTAGGTACATCGAGATATACTACAAAAGCGCTTATCAAGCCGGTGCTTACGTACGAGGCTGAATTCAAAAGCTATACACCTGAACTATGATTTTAATACATTACAGAGGCTGACATGCCTACGTAACTCACACTAAAAGGGAAAGTAAAAAAAGTGAAAAAAAGTGCAAGCAGTGCCTCGCCAATCTCTGCCAGATGCATCTCTGTGCCAAAATGGACCTGACTTTGCAGAAAAATGAGCGCACACTGGACGTATTTGAAAGGAAAATTTAAGATGCATCTTTGAACTGGTATTAGAAAATGAATTTTGATATAGATAACAGAACAATAGTACAATACAAGAACAATAATCACCAAATTCATTACTGAACGTATGACCAATATGGCGCAGGAGCTTGGAAGGCCAAAATAAACTGAGACGAAGCGATAATGTCATCAATGACATATCTGTCTTAGAAGTTAGGGATAGGAGAGAAATGCCTTGTAAAACGATCGAATGGAGGAAAAATTCTTAACGAGGTTATTCATCGCAGGTGTGATAATGTATTTATTTTCATTGGAATCTTGTATCTTTGAATTATGTCAAGAATTAAGAATAATAAATTCAATAAAAACGCAAGACGTTAATTTTTTACAGAATTTTCTTAATTTGGCTAAATCCAATACAATGCTCCCATTGGATAAACAACGAAAATGAGTTTTTCACTATATTATTGAATGTGCTAATAACAAAATGAGAGATAATTTACGTTTAAACAGTAAGTATTAAATAAGATATCATAATTTAAAGTTTCGAAAAATGTACCGTATATTTTGACATTTCATAGAAAAAATGTGAAAATCATAGACAATGTATAACTTTACATGACAAATTTATATTTATAGACGAAATAAATATGATGAATATTGAACGTAGGTACTTTTTGTATTTTATTAATGGGCCTGATTTTAAGACTATCAAAAGTTAATTAAGAAGATGAAAGTGATTAATTTCATTTTGAATTGGTGAGTGTCTTATAATGTTTTTTCTTGTTGTTTTTTAGTTAATTATTAAATGTATATGGTTATTATGTTTGGTTAGGTTAGGTTATTAGTTTTGGTTAGGTTAGGTGCGGTTATTAGTTTTGGTTAGGTTAGGTTATTAGGTTTGGTTAGGTTAGGTTATTAGTTTTGGTTCGGTTAGGTTATTAGTTTTGGTTAGGTTAGGTTATTAGTTTTGGTTAGGTTAGGTTATTAGGTTTGGTTAGGTTAGGTTATTAGTTTTGGTTAGGTTAGGTTAGGTTATTAGTTTGGATAAGTAAGGTTATTAGGTTTGGTTAATTTCCATTTTTATAACAAAATTGGCTTTTTCCTATTGGATACGTCATCTTTTGTTTTTATTAATAAATGATTTTTTATAAATATTTTTTAAAGAAATCAAATAATTTATATATTTTTATTTATTTTTTCTATATTTGATTGTTAGCGTAAATAATTGTCTTGCTATCGTGAAAAATAAAATTTATATTGGATAATATTTATTATTGTTTATGGCTTACGTTTTTTCTTCTGTATTCATTTTTCTATGGTTAAGAAAGTAATAATTGTTATTTAAAAGGTATAATTATCGAAATTTTCAAATGTAATATTTTATTTAATACTTATTATTTAAGTGTGAATTATTTTTAATATCGTAATCAGGACATTAAATTATATAGTGAAATAATTATTTTTAGTGTATGCACACCGGGACCGTCAACTTGGATTATTCCCTTAATTTTATATCATCAGTCACTTTTATATTTTGTTCGATTTGTAATAAACCATTACTTAAATTTATGGTGATACCAGCTTCGACACGAGAAAGGAGGTTTACAGTTATCGTAAACCCATTGATAACTTTCGGATTTCCCGTCGGTAGTAAATCAGATGAATAGCTGGCTGCGTTTCTAAAAGTACCCACCATTTTCTCATATTGCTGTTACGTCACGTTAAAACTCACATAAAAACTATCGTACGCAGACATGGTTGCAAAATGTCTGAACTTACCCACTTATTACCAATTATTACCACAACAAAATTTATTGACTAAAAAAAAATACGATGATTTGAGAATGTTTTAGAATGATCTGAAAGCCAGGAATACGAAAATATATGAAAAGGTTCGAGAAATCGAGTCCTTACAGATTGCGTCGCAAACGTGCTGTCAGTCAGTGTTCAGTTCACAAGCAAGCGAAAACCATAGATCCGGGCGAATAGATGATGAACTGCGAAAGACAGACGGCTTATATGTGTTACCAGAGACAAGTAGAACTTTCCAGCGAATATAAATCAGTGTAAATTACAGAATAGGGATGCATTTAGTCTTTGTGTCCAATCACTTTTTCTTTGACAAAATTTTTAATTGCTTTCAACTAAATATTTAATTTGGACACCCGTAGCGATGAATTCGTG
>JADDOH010006597.1:0-26895 GCA_016648135.1 Agrypnia vestita | reverse complement strand
ATCGCAAACCACATCTGAGTTAGCTACAGGCTGCGGTGTTAGTGATAAAACTGTTTTAATCCACTTGAAGCAAATTGGTAAGGTGAAAAAGCTTGAAAGGTGGGTACCTCACGAATTGGGTGAAGCAAATCAACAAACGCGCGTTGACTGCTGCGTTGCATTACTCAACCGGCACAATAATGAAGGGATTTTAAATCGAATCATTACCTGTGATGAAAAGTGGATCCTGTACGATAATCGGAAGCGCTCATCGCAATGGCTGAACCCTGCAGAACCAGCCAAACCATGCCCCAAGCGAAAATTGACTCCAAAAAAGTTACTTGTGAGCGTTTGGTGGACTAGTGCTGGTGTCGTTCACTACAGCTTTCTTAAATCTGGCCAGACGATTACGGCAGATGTCTATTGTCAGCAACTGCAAACCATGATGGAAAAGCTAGCTGCTAAACAACCGAGGCTGGTTAATCGCTCTAGGCCACTGCTGCTTCATGATAACGCTAGACCACACACTGCACAACAGACGGCTACCAAATTAGAGGAGCTTCAATTGGAATGTCTAAGACATCCACCGTACTCTCCGGACCTTGCCCCAACAGATTACCATTTTTTTCGAAATTTGGATAACTTCTTGCACAGGAAAAAATTCAACTCCGATGGGGCAGTCCAAACCGCCTTCAAAGATTTTATTGATTCCCGTCCGAATGTTTTTTTTAGTAAAGGGATCGATGAACTACCTGTGAGATGGCAAAAGTGCATAGATAGCAATGGTACATACTTTGATTAAATAAATATATTATAATAAAAAAAAATCGGCTTTATGTTCCTCCCATACTAAACGCCAATTTCATATGTAAGGACCTAATAGTTTTAAAATTATCGTATATCAGGTAAAGATTATGATATTTGACTATAATTGGAGTATTTTAATATAAACGTGTACCTACTTCTGGATCGAAAATAAATTGAATTAATTTGAAATGTAAGATTTCGGATTTTTCATTTCAAGCAATGTTGAAATGAAAAATCCGAAATTATGTGCCTGCTTAGGCACCTAATCAGTAGAGAGCTGCCACGATAGTAATTAGGCCACATTGTTATTTAAAATCGCATAATTGTTTTGTCGGAAAACTGTCGCATTGTAAGTTATGTTGCAACGGAATCGGGTGCGCGCCATTTTGAATACTTCCTTTTTGCGATAAAACAATCGGTGAGCGTGCCTGACCTTACTTCATTACGGTTGTAGTATTTTTTTCACACCAATAAGGCAAATACTGTTAGTCACTAACTCGCAGTGTAATGACAGTTAATAAAAATCAAAAGGCACAATAGAGATGGACCAAAAGTCATTTTACCATTAATATCTATTAAATTAGTTATTGTATTTGTTTTTACATTATACGTGACATTTTACAATACCTTTTTACCATAGAATAAAGTATTAATGAATTAGGAGCGAATATCATGCTAGTAGTTGTAGCGCAGTAAATACTAAAGCTTCGCCATCCGACCAGCGTGCACGAAAAGATGAGTGAGGCAAAAGTCATTCGCCAAAACAAAGAGTACTGCGTGCTATCCTCTCTAGTTTTAGTTTTAAAAATAATACCTTTGTGTGACCCCTCCATTTGAAACTTCTCAATGCGAGTTTTATGTACAGGTAAAAAAATCTCTATTCTATTTAAAACATCGCGTGAAAGATAAATAAAAATAATACCTTTAAAAAAAATTCACTTTGTTTAATACCACTTTATTGAGTTTTTACCGACTATTTTTAGGGAAGGGAAGAAAGAGATAGGACGTCAACGTTGGTGGGGGTTAGGTGAGAGAGGGAGGATATGATTGGATGCAGTTAATTGAAAGTGGAACATACATATCTAGAATTGGGCTACACGATAAATCGAATTGTTTATTAAGTAAACAGTTTTATTTATTTTTAATTTATTTATATTTATTTATATTAATTTTTAGTAATATTCAACCTTGATGAAGGTTCAGCTGTGAGCTAAAACAGCTCAGCTGAAAATAGTTGGTGTTAAACAATGTGATATTTTATCTCACCACATTGTGTGAAAATGTAAAAATAATACAATTAGTAATTTAATAAGAATAGTTAAATAGTAAATCGGTATTTGGCCCAGCATGTCTAAATTATTTTTTTCTATGATTTCTAAAATTTAAAAAATCTAACTTTCATCCACTTGTGATGTTAAATAAATGTCAGTCTCTTCTTTCAAGGTGAGAGGTGAATATTTACGCAAAAGATTGATTTATTCTGCGTTTATGCTTTTAATGCCTCGGGGAGACGAATATTATAATTATGATTAAAGACTTTCTAAAAACTTTCTCATAACGTCTAATTATTGGTTTCCTTGACGAGTCGTTAGTATGCAAAAAATCCACCATGCCTATTTCCTAATACGCAAATGCATTGGTGTATTGAGAGATGGTTCATCTGCCTGCCTCCAATTACGCACTAAAAGCTTGTTTTTTTCTGTCAAACCAGAGACGCTTACCCAAAGGCTTCTGAAAGAATTTTGTAAGTACCTATATTTATACACTCATATGTACATGTATGTAGGTACTGTAATGACAGATGGTGAAAACGAGGAATGATGGTAAAGAAAATATGTGAAGCAAGGAAACAGGAACAGAAGGCGCGCGTGAAAAATTCTAATAACTACCAAAACACCCACGAGACACAGAAAAAATAAAAATTACTTAATACCGACTACAAATACTACATTTGGGCAGAGATCCATTAAATAATACTCTACTTTATTATACAGACTGTTAATTAAAAGAAAAAATGAAACAAATGGGATAGTATTTAAGAATCGTATTATAAAATAGATAAAGTATAAGGCAACTCAGAGATAAAAAATATTACGACGAATAATATTTAATAAAAAATAAAATGATATAATGATTTAAACAATGATGTTGTATATCGTGCCCACCTCAACACAGAATTGTCCTCGGGAGGGGGTACTGTTATCATTAATAAATATAAATATAGAATAAAAAATCGAAAAAACTCGACTCGATTAGATAAACAAAATATCAGAAGACGGTCCTTTTAAACGCTTCAACAATCTAAGGGCGTGCTTAGAATGTTGGTGGACGATGAAAAATGGTGAAGAAAAATTGGCAGAAAAGTCTATTCCATTCATAAGTCATTAAGTTAATCTGTCCTAGGAAGTTAATACATTAATTAACGTAGCTAACGTAACCAAATTAATCACATTCTTTGTGAATTAAGGTAGTTATATCTTTTTTGTAGATCTCAATTTCCGAAATTTGACCGCTTCGCTTTAATTTCGCATTGGCGAATTGGCAAACTGTTTGGTAAATTCATAAGTTTACATATTAAATTCAATACATTACAAATCAATTAAAATGTTGTTCCAAAGAAAATATATACTTCATTCCGATGTCTCGAATTTACTTACAACGGCTCCTTTCAAAGTTACCAACATACAAACAAAGGTAAGCTACAGAGCAGACATTTTGTTTCTGTTATTGAATACCAAAATAAGAATTTCTCACAGAATAACTTTTCATTTCTTGCAATCGATTTTTGCAATCCATTTGCTCGGTCTTAGCTTGGAAAAGGTTCCCATTGAAATTTATGGGAATACAGTTATTTATGAGCAAAAATAAAAACTTTCCGCTACACCCAACATAAAAAAATGATACATACGCTACACCCAACGAAAAAACTTTAACTATTTTACCAATTTAAAAAAAAAAATTTAAAACCATTTAAAATCAGTTTAAAACCTTGCACGCTCGGTACAAACAATTTAAATTCGCCCTGAGACCAAAGTCTTAAAAAAACGATCAATAAAATTGTAAAAAATTGTCAGATACAGACTGAGAGAACATATGAAAAAATGTAAATTTATTTCTTTGACCTGTCAACCGGTTAAAAGGAAAGTGACCCGAAAAATAATAAAATGGCATCTGTAGTCTGACAGAGCTTTCTAATACATACATACTTATAGGTAGAGCTGTAGGTATATGCACACATTTATGTTTACAAAAAAAAAAACGGTTTACGGAAAAAATCTTTCCAAATCGAATAGGCTACATTGTAGAAATTTCGTTTCTTAAATTAATTAATTCGTGATCTTTTCTGTCTTAAAAAAAGTGCACCGAGATAGGTTGCATTTCAGTCACGAAGGAAGAGCTCCACGGAAGTAGTCACGATGCGGTCAATTTTTTTTTTCAAAAATTTTACAAAAAATTAAATTTAAATATGTAACTTTAATAAGTATGTACAAATAAAAAAATATCAAACACCTCCTGTAAAAAAAGCCTTAATTTTACTCTCCCTAGGTGGTGTAACCCTTTAAGACAAGTGTTGTCACGCTTCAATGTACTGACTGCACGCGTCGTCGACTGATGTCGCTCTGATTTTGACTGCGGTCGTGGACTTGCGAGTCCAATCACACCGCTAAAGAAGAAGTCACATCACACTGTCCATCAGAATTTATTGTCCATTAGAAACAAATATATGTATGTATATATATCGTAATTACAATGGGTCTTGTTGACTAATTTAGACTGTGTTTCCACAATTCCACATATCCAAAATTAAAGCCTTTGTAGTGACAAGGTCGAATCACGTCAAATACCATTGTTATTATAATCAGTGGCATTCAGTACTTTGAATTAAAATAAAAAATTAATTTAATTAAAATTCTATGAAATAAATGGAAATAAAATATGTACATGGTCTGTTCAAAAAGTATCGCGAATTTTGTGTTTTTTCAAAAATTATTTGTATATTCATGAATATCTATTTTTTCCCCTTCAAAGTAATCCCCACCCTATATTATACACTTGTGCCAACGTTTTTTCTAATCCTCGAAGCACTTAAAATAATCATTTTTTGTGATCTTATTCAGCTCCTTCTTCGATGCCGTCTTTATCTCCTCAATCGTAGCGTAGCGTCGTCCTTTCATGGGCCACTTCAGTTTCGGGAACAAGAAAAAGTTACAGGGGACCAGATCTGGGGAATACGGTGGCTGCGGCATTATTAGCTTTTTGGCCAAAAATTTGCGCACAAGCAACGATGTGTGCGCAGGGGCGTTATCATGGTGCAAAAGCCAATTTTTGTTCTTCCACAAATCCGGGCGATTCCGGCGGATTGCTTCACGCAAATTGCGCATAACTTGCAGGTAATATTCCTTAATGACTTTCTATCCTGTGGCATGATGCACCACGCCCCTACAATTGAAGAAAACTGTAAGCAGAACCTTCAAATTCGACCGAATTTGGCGCGCTTTTTCGGTCTTGGCTCGTGCGGCAGTTTCCATTAGGATGATTGAGCTTTGGTTTTCACGTCATAACTATAAACCCATAATTCGTCACCAGTTATGACCCTCTGGAGCACGGACACTGTAGTTCGTCGCGGACAGAGTCCAACAGCTCCTTAGCAATGTTAATGCGATGTTGTTTTTGGTCGAAATTGAGCAATTTTGGTACGAATTTCGCGGCGACCCGTCTCATGCCTAAATCATTGGTAAAAATTAAATGACACGAGCCAATCGAAATGTTTAGATCCTCAGAAACTCCTCTAACGATTCTAAGAAACTTCTCTGAGTGATTCGACGATTGGCCAATACTATTTTCTTCACTTCATCAATGTTTGCGTCTGATGTTGACGTGCTCGGGCGTCCGGCACGCTTTTCGTCGTTCACATCTTCTCGGCCCTCTGAGAACATTTTGTACAACCGATAAACGTTGCTTCTGTCTAAGATAGCTTCCCTATATGCCACAGTCAACATTCGGAATGCGTCCGTGCACTTAATTTTGTTTTTCACACAAAATTTGATACAGATTCTTATTCCATTTTTTGGAATAGGCAAAAATCGAAGACGAGCCAAAACACGTGCCAGCAAAGCAGCTGTCAAAAATTAACTGAACATTCAAAGTGGCCGAACTTGTCTGCAAAGGTGAGAGACATGAGTACCAACATTATGCCATAAAAACATCGAAAATCGAATATACGTAACCTGCGGAAATTCAAAATTCGCGATACATTTTGAACAGACCTCGTATTTCGTAATATTCCTACCACAATTATGGTCACATTATACTAATTTAAATACTTCAGATTTTAATCATCATATTCTCATATCAAACAATTTGTGGGGTGGCCGTTATCCGGCTCCCACTGTTTATGTAAGTGAATATCGGGAGACATATCGGAGTGGAAAACAGTTTTAATTCAGTTTTCATTTAAACGAGTTTTACTCACGCTTTCCTGCCCCCACCTAGAGTAGGTATCGAGAAAACTTTTCGTGTAATAAGAGACTAAACATTATGGAGAGAAAATGATAATATTGATTAGTTTCTTTTTAAGAAAGTGGGCTTAAGAGTTCTTTTCACGTATTTGTAGCCCAACAAAAATACGTACCTTCAATTTGACTTCTAAAATTTATTGTAAGTATTTGGAATTGGTAGTCTTTTACTTCCACTGCGAAGCAAAACCAAGTAAAACTGGTTTTAAAAGAATCCACAAGTTAAAAAAAAGGTGCAAATTGCTGGTCAATGTTATTTTTCTTCCTCATTTTTCTTACAGAGTACAGGGTTTAGAGGACATGTTGAATGTCAATATTTCAATAATTATAGCGGAAATATTGGGTTTCATTGAATATATGGACACTTTGTATGAAGATGTTAATAGATGTGCGCGAAACAAACTGATTTCTACCATCTTTTAAAAATAATATAAGTATTTTTTTGTATAATATGGAAAATGTTATATTATTGCTGTCAGCACATGATTGATATGATTAAAATGTAAAACGATCTAAATAGACCCGAATTAAAGAGATAAAGTTATTATTACGGTCGTTGGATATGTTTAACTATAAATGGTTACAGATTTTTTATACGAACTGTATGTTTTTCCGAAAAACAATTCTCGACGTTTCGTTGAAGTCATATTCAACGTCATCAGGAGAATGACCTGTACCCGTGGAGGTATAGGGCGGATTGACATACATGACATGGCGGCTGACTAGGGATGGGTAAATGAAAAAAAATATCGATATATACCAAATCGATATTTCTAAAAAGTATCGAAAATAATCGATATACATTGCGAAAAATATATCGATATAAGGGGAATAAGCTTTTGGCGATCAAAAAAAAAAAAAAGGTCACCGAAAAAAATAAATCGATTATCTGAGAAAAAATATCGATGACCAAAAAAAGGTCGCCAGAAAAAAAGTGAAAAAAGATACCCAAAAAAAGGGCACCAAAAAAACTATATCGATATATCGGAAAAAAATATCGATATATCGAAAAAAAATGTCGATATATCGGGAAAAAAATATCGAAAAAATATATTCGGGAAAAAATACATCGATATATCGGGAAAAAACTATCGATATATCGAAAAAAATATATATCGATATATCGGGAAAAAACTATCTAGGGTCCTGGGCCCTAGAAACCTAGGTAGTACCTAGGACCTAGGTAAATTTATTTACCGGAAATTTGGTAATGGAATTTAGGTGTATTTACTGGGTAATCGGTTTACGGAATAGCGAAATCCATGCCTTGGCACTACCGTATCTATCACCTGCCGCAAACGACTTTCATTGGTTGCGCTTCATGATTGGATACATGTGACTTTCAATTTAAAGGTATTTGACCTTGACCAAGGTTTTTTCTCGTATTGCGCATTTCCTTGTTTTGTGCTACGGTAAAAATATTTGAGGTGGTTCGTTAATTGTACAAAATGTAAAAAAGGTTCTGCGACCTCATTTGATTAGGAAATTACGCTCTTGCTGTGTGTACTAAAGGTACTTGTAATGATGCTAATGATACCGTACACGTCAATCAACGCTATCCACTTGTACTACTCACTTTCTAACCGCAGCCATTATAAGTAACTTTAAAAATACAGCTTTCTTGATGAACTCGGGATAATCGTAATATCAAATCAAAGTTTTATTTATCTTAAATAAATGAAATGTGGGGCATAAAAGCAAAGGCAGCAAGTCACCCAGGATTCCGTGTTCCCTTCTCTATTTATAAGACAAAGTATCACATATTCACATTTTATATTGAAATAGACACTAATCATACTAATGAAATCAATTTCCTTACGTGTGGCAAAGATATATTAGAATTTTATACGCAAGATAATATAATTTTGTACTACGGCAACAATAATTTTGTAATATTTAACTATTCCGGAGAAATCATAAAAACTTTAAACCTTTTGCTTTCTCGAATTATTAAAACCATTACAGAACATGAAAGAAAACAAAACAAAAATGCTAAACTCGTATATTAATATAAATTCTTTATTATATTAGGTCCTTACATATAAAATTGGCGTTTTGCCGTACTGGCAAATTTGATCTCAAATATCTTCTCTTTGGTTAGGAATTCCAAATCCAAATTTATACAGCTATTTACTCATGTACTTGTGTTTTGAAAATTATAATTCATTTGTTTTTTCCTCAATTGTTTTTTTCTTTGCGTCACTCAGTTTACAAAATGAAAAACTTGAAATATCGCGTTATTTACGAGTACGAGTTCCACCGTGGCACCAGTGCTGCAGAAACGGCTCGAAGGATTAATGATGTGTATGGCAACGGTGCCGCAAAAGAAAACACAGTGCGTTTTTGGTTCCAACGTTTTCGTTCTGGAAATTTCGACTTGCAGGACAAGCCCCGTGGACGGCCGGAGACCAAAGTTGATAATGAAGAATTGAAGGCTATTGTGGAAGCGGATCCATCGCAAACCACATCCGAGTTAGCTGTAGGCTGCGGTGTTAGTGATAAAATTGTTTTAATCCACTTGAAGCAAATTGGTAAGGTGAAAAAGCTTGAATGGTGGGTACCTCACGAATTGAGTGAAGCAAATCAACAAACGCGCGTTGACTGCTGCGTTGCATTACTCAACCGGCACAATAATGAAGGGATTTTTAATCGAATCATTACCTGTGATGAAAAGTGGATCCTGTACGATAATCGGAAGCGCTCGTCGCAATGGCTGAACCCTGCCGAACCAGCCAAACCATGCCCCAAGCGAAAATTGACTCCAAAAAAGTTACTTGTGAGCGTTTGGTGGACTAGTGCTGGTATCGTTCACTACAGCTTTCTTAAATCTGGCCAGACGATTACGGCAGATGTCTATTGTCAGCAACTGCAAACCATGATGGAAAAGCTAGCTGCTAAACAACCGAGGCTGGTTAATCGCTCTAGGCCACTGCTGCTTCATGATAACGCTAGACCACACACTGCACAACAGACGGCTACCAAATTAGAGGAGCTTCAATTGGAATGTCTAAGACATCCACCGTACTCTCCGGACCTTGCCCCAACAGATTACCATTTTTTTCGAAATTTGGATAACTTCTTGCAAAGGAAAAAATTCAACTCCGATGGGGCAGTCCAAACCGCCTTCAAAGATTTTATTGATTCCCGTCCGAGTAGTTTTTTTAGTAAAGGGATCGATGAATTACCTATGAGATGGCAAAAGTGCATAGATAGCAATGGTACATACTTTGATTAAATAAATATATTATAATAAAAAAAAATCGGCTTTATGTTCCTCCCATACTAAGCGCCAATTTCATATGTAAGGACCTAATAATACATTAATTCTTTCTTCAAATCTTCTGTTTTCTAGAATCATTTAAATCGTTGCAGAACTTGAAAGAAAAAAAAGAGAAAAATGCTATACTCGTATATTAACACAAATTCATTATTACAATACATTCATTCCTAAAAATTAAATTCAACGATCTATTTCTTATATCAACATTGCTAAAATTATATTTAATAAAGACCATCTTCCATTGTGGTCTAAGGGACACAAAACAACGAAATAAATTAATCACTAATTTTTTAAAGGTATTTTTAGATGTTGCAATCTTATTGCGACCTCCTTACCGATATCTGCGCAATGCACCGGTCTGCGCAAGAATGCAGCCAGCACTCGGCGTGGAGCTCGGGCTGGACAGGTACCTACCGACACATTCAACCCATACTTCATTCACTACAGGTGCAGTTAGGCTGCACTCGCACTTCCGAATATTGCCGGTTTGTCACGGCGCGCGGCACCGGCCCAGCGAAAGTCCCGATGACCGTTTCTATGGATCGTATTAAGGTACTGATAACATGCTTATTAGTGGCACATGAGCATGCGCAGTATTGACCTTCTTTATTATTATTATTGGCATGTGTGTACCCACATTGCTAGTAATAAGCATGCTCATTAGTGGCATGCTCAAAAATCAACCGCCGGTTGATTTATGAGCATGCTAATGTCATTCACCGTGAGAAGGGGTATCATTTGAGCATGTTTGAACAGGCTTGCTCATTATGAGCGTGCTTATGTAATTCGCGGCTAGTATCGATTATCAATGCGATCTTCCAGTCCGCGACAGATGAAACAAATATGGCGCGTTGGGGAGATGATAAAACATTACTTTTCCTGACTTATTATAGGAATCACGGATGTCTTTGGAATACCTACTCGATCACCGCTATTTAAAAATAATATAACAAGAAATAATATTTATGAAACTTTATTAAAATACATGAATTATTCAAATCTTACAATAAAAATTATAAAAACTAATTGGTTCTAAACTAAATTGGTTCACTTGAATTATCTATTTCAGTTTGCAGTTTCCATTTTGAACAAGAGCGTCTCTATTCTATGACAAAAGCATGCTAGTAATAAGCATATGTGTTTGATTAAACCCAGGAATTGTTTCGATTTATTGGTTCACTTGAATTTTCTATTTCAATTTTGAACTAGAGTTCCTCTCTATTCTATGACAAGAGCATGCCACTAATAAGCATGTGTGTTTGGTTGGTAGCTTTGAGAATACTTATTTATGAGCATGCTTAAAATAAGCATGCTAATAATGAGCAAGTGTGTACAGCTGTTAGGGCATGCTAGTTTTGAGCACGCTTATGAGCATGCCATAATAAGCATGTGTATCTGTACCTTTATACTCTGGACAATCTCTGGGACAGGGATTCCCCGTCTCTTATCTTACTTCACACTTATTTAACATCGAATGTCAAATAAAAAAAATACCCACCAAAGAACATTAAAATTATAATGTATGTAAAAAATAAAATATGTAGGATACACGATACCTTTCTGGGAAATCATAATTGACAGCGTTTTTTTTTCTAAATTTGTTCAATAATAAAATATAACATGAAGATAGGGATTTCACTGGTTTTGCTGAAGTAAAAATATGCGGACTCAGATGGCCTTGTTGCTATCCGAGAGCTGGTGTTGAACCCATCCGTCATTTTCCGTATCTTTTTGAAGCCAGCATCCTTATTATCAAATCTCTGTCTTCTTCCAAGCCATCTGAAGAGCCTGATCTTCAAAATCGGATAGACTACCTCTTCCGTCCTCATATTCAAGCTTGTGATATGACTGTGCTGTAGTTCATCTTTTGAAATGATAAGGCATGAAAGTAGTTATCTAAATACATATTTACAACCTAAAATGAAAATTATTCCTTAGTAAAAAAAGACAAATTTGAGAGATTCAAATGGCTTTAGTTAAACGAAACCAATTTATATTATTATGTCGATGCCGTGGAGATATGACACATGCTTTACCAGAAACATTGAAAAATACTGGTATAGAGCCACATCAATGGTCGCCTAAACTCTGCGCTTTCTCGTATTATTTACGATTCGTTAAGCCGTAGACCGTGACAGCCCGGCGCGAGAGTGTGAGAGCGGCTTTATCGTGCGGTGATTGCAAATATCGGATCCGCAAGTTTATTTACATCGACCATAAATATTACAAACAAATACCTGCCACTTGGCCTTCAAATAATTGAATGAACGTATGCTTTTATGTACACTTCTATTATGTAAAAAATATTAATAGGTAAAAAATATTTTACGTCAATGTACCATCAAGTATTCGTAATTACGTACATGCTCTATAGCAGTGTCACAGTTTTCCAACTTATAAATTTTCAACAATAGAAATTGTTTTTTAATGAAAACGCATTTTATTGTGAAGTTGCATTTTTAAACACAATTTTTCTATGATTTATGTAAAACAAATTATTTTTTATGGCAGCAAGCAAATTCTTTTTCCCTAAATCAATTTATTCTAATTGAAAAAATTCGTCTTATTTGTTATAAAAAGAAATTTACGTATTTGAGCCCCATCGACCTACTTATTTATTAGAAATTGACAATGCAATGTTACATAATAGGTAACGTTCTCTATGCGAGACACATTTCTGGGATTTTATAAATGTAATAGATTATATTTTCAAATGGTTTCCGTCTGTTTCAATTCAACATTTTCCGCGGGTCTGCAACCCTTAAATCATAAACTTTGGTTAAATAAATATTCATCGACAAAACCACCGCAGCACGTACAGCCTGCAGCGTATTTCACATTCAGGCGATTTTGATGATTGGAGAAAAAAATAGGAATCATTGATTAATGTTTTTTTTTTATTGGAAACTTCACAATTTCAACACATCTATTCTTGTTAATCTCCATCTAAAAGTCAAATGGTTACACATAACATCTGTATATTCCGCTATGGTACATGTAGATAAATTATACCTTATTTCAACATATATTATTGATTATCGTTGAAATAGTAAAAATAACGAAATATCCATAAATCGACGATCAAAATGTAGGAAAACACAACTGGCCGCAGTCTGTTGAGACAGGCAGAAATTTGTTTGATTTTCGAAAAGTATTGAAAATATTTAAATTATTTTCACTAAACTAAACCTTTTTCTGTACATACGTTGAGATATTTTGTGGCTACCATAGTTAAGAGAGGAACAGTCCCTCTCTTCATCAACGGAATCAATGAGTCCCGACGGAAGATATCCGATCTTGTGCTACACAAGATTTTCAGTGGAGCTATTGATTCTCTTTCTTTATCTGATATAAATTTGCATGTTGAACCCCTCAGTTGAATAAGTCAGCATCCTAAAAATGTGTCTACATACTAAATGTATTGTGTTGATCCTAACATTGATGCTGATATTCCTGCAGACACTTTATCATCATTCAAAAAGTTACCCTTACACAATATCCACACATGATCACACTACATTGATACAATAAATTAGATGCATGTTGCTAGAGCAGGCCGAAGACACTTGTAATTGGTGTAGGGGGCTGAGTTTTAAATAATAATGTGTTTTGTATCCAGTATTCTGTTAGTGTCTCAGTAAAAATAAAATAAAAATTTAATAATAACTAGTCTGAATACAGTGCATTGTCAACCTTTTTCAGAAAGAGGCGCGGAAAGAGCAGTGATTTTATCAGACATCAATGAATGTAGACCGTAGGCTGTTAGGAATGGAATGTTATTAATAGTGATTTCTGCGAAATATTTTTTTTAAATTTCCATGGTTTTTGACCACTATTAATTATATTATCTATAAAGTACTGAGTGCAGATGTTCTAATATATGGCTATCGAAAAAATAGTTTGTTTAAATTATATGATAAGAAGTTCCAATAAATTATTATCTTTTAGCCCACGGCGACGTTCAAAAAACATTTATTTGGCTGTATTCTGAGATTTTATGAATGTTATCCCAATACTTAATAGACGAGAATAAAAAAAAATAAACGATCCGTCAGTGTTTGTTCCTTTCAATTTTCTACTTGAGAGACAATACGACGCGAGACATGACGGTTACCCGTCAAACGTCAAAATATATATGCGAGTCCAATGCGACAATGACAATTATTTTATCATAATTTTACGTCAGGACGCTGTGGGAGATGAAATTAATAAGTGTATATGAAATTTTTTTTCTATAAAGTTTAAATATAGCTTTAGTAATTATATCATAATGTAATTTTAGTCGAAACTTCAGAATTGTAAGTCTTGCTTTGGGTATTGCTATGGGTACTTCTGTAATCCATTTGAAGCTCTGTGATTCACAAATCGCTCTTTAAGGGCGGAAGAAGAAGCTCTGTGAGACCAGACTGGAAGGCACCGAAGAAATCACTTTTCTTGTTTTACTATTTTAAACCATCCGATTTACCATATATTTACGGATAATCTTAAAAAAATGATTAATTTTTCCTTTAGTACATGCCTTGTTTGACGCGAAAAAAATTTTTTTGTAAACTTTTTCCGAAAATATAGAGTGAAGTGAATGTTTTAAGAGAATAAAATGGAAAAATAATTTTTGCACATTCGACAGTATACGGAGGGGACGTCGATACATTAAGACAAAATATACAGGACGTATCTACATATTTATTTATGTACGCGTAAAGTTTCCATGTGAATAATAATATAACTAATAATAATAAGAATAATAAATATCACATCAAAATTGACAAAGCGTACAATAGCGGTCAAGATTTCATTGTTAAGATAACTCAAGACAATTATAAAAGAGCCGATTAATGTTTAAATGAAATTTTGACAATGTAATTTTTTTTTACTATTTTATCAATGTACCTGCTGAACTAAAAGGTCAATATATCCAAGTATCAGAGAAAATTGTCATTTCACACCAATGAAATGTATGAACGTATATGTGATACACAGAAAGACATGGGGATTTTATATATTAGATACTGACTCACGCGCTTTCCCAATACAAGTGAGTTTTGTAAATTATTATTACCTAAAAAATGAACCTAGTTATGCCTGCCTACGACGCAGTTCGTGATTGATCGCCGCAATTAAAAAGTGCGATGGTTTAGACACTACCGGAGCTGATCGCCTGCTGGCACCAGGTAGAGGTGCCAGGTGCCGAGATACCTGCATACCCTAGTGACCGGGCCACTGCGGTCAGCAGCCAGGGCGGGCTCCAGGCAGCCGAGCCAATCTGCTCTTCTTCCAAGTGTCATCTGGGCCGAAAATATTAAGCAGATTTACATTAATAGACTATATTTATATGATGAGACAAATCAAACACTTGAAATGAATTAAAGTTTTTATTAATTGAATAAAGTCACTGGATACGAATTTAATTGGAGCACTACCCTTTAATTCGCACTAGTCATTCGAGAATCTTCCACTTGTGTCTTGAAATTCTGATTCATGTCTTCTGGGGTATTATGCCGTGTTATTACGACCTTTCTGGCCGACGTTTCGGAAAGGTCGAATGAATGCTGCTGATTTCCAAATAAATAAATGTTTTTGAGGTCGAATTTCGAGTGATTTATTTTTTGTTAAAGAATAGATAAGGCGAAATTTGAGGCTTGGAATGGATTAAAATATTTTTCCTATGGAATATTAATTCCTTTGGAAAAATTCATTCGACGTTCATCATTCCCTCTGGAACGGATTAATGACGAATATTGAGGGTCGACCGTTCCATCCCCCAAAAATTAACCGTTTCAGACGGCCGCCCAGCAAGCCCAATGGCCGCGGCGGCTCTGCAGTCGCAGTGAGTAATAGCGGCGGTACCTGTGCAGGTTCCGCCATCCGCTGTTACCGCCTCGCACTATCCATTTCCCAATCCTTTCGCCTGGCGGCATTTAGCAACGAGCCGATCCACGTCGGGGCAATGCGCTAGGAGCCACAATCAGGTTAGATTCGTCGAGCCGCCGCGGTGAGGACATCCCGACGTCCTTCGCCGCGCGTCCGCTGATCTGCTGCCGGTCAGCCTGTGAAAGGTGCCATGTCCCCTCCTCGCTCGATCGACCATTTGTCTAATGCACGCTCGCCGGGACGGTAGATAGTGAAGCGCGGAGCGAGCTGTCTTTCGTTGTCTATTGTATTTTGTAGAGCAGAGCGGAAACACCTACCTAACTTCAAAGAATTCTAAAATATTAGGTTGACGTATGTAAATTATTTGAATTATAACAAAATAAATAAACTCCCGATGCTCGGTACGAGTGGGTTTTCCATTTCCTCGGCAAAAGAACCACGCAAAAAAGGCCAACGATATACTGATAGCAAACAAACTTCAAAATATTTTTTTTATGAAAGATCTTTAATGAAATTGAATATTAATTAAATTTAAAAAATATTGTTGTAAAGTTCCGCGAGTTTGCGTAAAGCTTTATTTTAATTTAACAACTGTTTCGGCTGTCTAATGCATTTTCAAAAAGTGGATGTACAACGAACTTATTTGTATGATTGTAGTTACCCCTTCCACTATGGGTAAACAGACGATTTTGGTGAAGCCATATTTTTTCTTCCCAGAGACACCTATTAAAATTTCCTCGTTTATGAACAAAATAGGTATATTTACTAATGACTATTGTTGTACAATTTTATGTTTTGCTTTATTGTCGTTTATTCAAATTTCAGTAAGTGATTAACTAAATTATTTTGTAAGTGTCCCTATTTATCTCTTGTGGCCTTGATTTTGGGTTTCTTGAACATATTAAGAAGTCCAGAGAAGATAATTTTTTGTTGACTTTTGAGTAGCGTTATATTTGGGTCGTTCGATTGTAGTTGATCCAGCAAAAAAAAATAATTCTAAAACCTTTTTTTTCTATATAGGTACACGAGCGTTTTCTCGTTATTACCAAGCGGGGATGGTTTTTCTTTAATAGACGAACTACAAATTTGAAAATCCCGTTCCGTAAGTCCAATATATGTGGAGTTACAGTCTTTATGATCTTATGTTACTTTATATACGCCAGCATTTTCTAATTTAGGTCTTTTACTTTTCATGTTTTTGAGCTGTATTCCGGCACTATTGTTGACTTTTTGTCGTATCACGGGCTTACACATGTCTTTACATGGCTTGTCAGGAAACGTTCATTCATTAACAGAACCATTAATTAACTGTGCCATTGTACCTCACATAACGTGGTTTATGTTTCGAATACGCGTGTTGCGATTTCAAAATATTATGTAGACCGATATATAATGCGTTTCTCGACATTTTTCAAAAAGTTTATATTAATTTTCTCAGCAAAAATATATCCATAAATATTTATTGAATAATTGTTATAATTTATAAATTGAATAAAACGATTCAATGTGATGTATTCTCATTGGATTGAACAATACGTAATGTATTTTCCTTTATTATTATAAGCTGTAAATAAATTATATTAGGGATTTTTTATAATAAAATTCAAATATGGAAAAAATAGTGTACTTTCGTACATTCCGTACTAAAGTACTCAAATCACTAACGGTGATAAAGTAGTCAATCACCGTTAGTGACTGTGATTTACAGATAGGTATCACTGACTGATCACTACTGTAAACACTACTTGCGCTTTGACAATCCACAAAATAAACTATTAACCCGTACTTACTAATGAGTCTTTGATCGTTGATAGTCGGTAAAGGTCGGTACGTACTGATTGCACCATACTGCGTATAAAATTCTTCCGGCAACGATTCGCAGCTTACTTCGCGCTCAACTCTACATTGTTCTTCACACTTTCAAAATAAACCTCAGAGAGAAATCCCATCCGCCTTCTTACGTGACAAGAATAACTTAATTGTTTTAACTCATATTTTAGTAAAATAAATTTTATATAAAATAAAAATTAAACAAAAAAATATTTATAAGTGAATCAGCACATCTTCCTATAGCACCTGCAAACGTGTCCCTGAATCTATATTCTGTATTATACAAGGAAAAGGAAATAAAAGTCACTTTATTTGCCATACTTCTATTATTAAAAACAGATCGCGGAAATGAACACGTTGTCAAATACTTGTCTTGCAAATGCATTTTGGCATAATACATTTTAGTTGGCATTGCAATATGCTCTTGAACGTACATTCGAAGTCATCGTGTGATCGCAACATTGCAGAAATCGGTGTATCAGGAAGATAAGTATATTAATTACTTAATATTAGGTCCTTACATATGAAATTGGCGTTTAGTATGGGAGGAACATAAAGCCGATTTTTTTTATTATAATATATTTATTTAATCAAAGTATGTACCATTGCTATCTATGCACTTTTGCCATCTCATAGGTAGTTCATCGATCCCTTTACTAAAAAAACCATTCGGACGGGAATCAATAAAATCTTTGAAGGCGGTTTGGACTGCCCCATCGGAGTTGAATTTTTTCCTTTGAAAGAAGTTATACAAATTTCGAAAAAATGGTAATCTGTTGGGGCAAAGTCCGGAGAGTACGGTGGATGTCTTAGACATTCCAATTGAAGCTCCTCTAATTTGGTAGCCGTCTGTTGTGCAGTGTGTGGTCTAGCGTTATCATGAAGCAGCAGTGGCCTAGAGCGATTAACCAGCCTCGGTTGTTTAGCAGCTAGCTTTTCCATCATGGTTTGCAGTTGCTGACAATAGACATCTGCCGTAATCGTCTGGCCAGATTTAAGAAAGCTGTAGTGAACGACACCAGCACTAGTCCACCAAACGCTCACAAGTAACTTTTTTGGAGTCAATTTTCGCTTGGGGCATGGTTTGGCTGGTTCGGCAGGGTTCAGCCATTGCGATGAGCGCTTCCGATTATCGTACAGGATCCACTTTTCATCACAGGTAATGATTCGATTTAAAATCCCTTCATTATTGTGCCGGTTGAGTAATGCAACGCAGCAGTCAACGCGCGTTTGTTGATTTGCTTCACTCAATTCGTGAGGTACCCACCTTTCAAGCTTTTTCACCTTACCAATTTGCTTCAAGTGGATTAAAACAGTTTTATCACTAACACCGCAGCCTGCAGCTAACTCGGATGTGGTTTGCGATGGATCCGCTTCCACAATAGCCTTCAATTCTTCATTATCAACTTTGGTCTCCGGCCGTCCACGGGGCTTGTTCTGCAGGTCGAAATTTCCAGAACGAAAACGTTGGAACCAAAAACGCACTGTGTTTTCTTTTGCGGCACCGTCGCCATACACATCATTAATCCTTCGAGCCGTTTCTGCAGCACTGGTGCCACGGTGGAACTCGTACTCGTAAATAACGCGATATTTCAAGTTTTTCATTTTGTAAACTGAGTGACGTAAAGAAAAAAACAATTAAGGAAAAAACAAATGAATTATAATTTTCAAAACACAAATACATGAGTAAATAGCTGTATAAATTTGGATTTGGAATTCCTAACCAAAGAGAAGATATTTGAGATCAAATTTGCCAGTACGGCAAAACGCCAATTTCATATGTAAGGACCTAATATTAAAATAAACTTTTCAATTGCAATTAATTAATGCAATTTCGTTAATACTTATCAAATGTTTTCTACGATATTCATGTCAATGGTGAATTATAAAAAAATGTAATGTAAATGTTGGTCCGAATCACATTTAATAAATGTCAATTTCATAAGAGAATAACTTTCCAATTTTAACTTTATTGGTTATTACAAAATGATGTGTTAGAATTTTTGTCCTAGATACACATGTTATTCAATGTGTAATAATAGAAAATGTTTAGAATTCATTTTTATCTTTTAACATTGTCTAAAGATAGGTTTAAGATAGTAAAACGAAAAAATAATTTATGCTGATTCAACAGTATACACAGAGATGTTTAAGGAATGAAGTCCCGTAAATTAGTTCTCTATTATTACAATTTTAATACAAAAGATAATTTTTTATAAATAAATCAACAAAGTTTATGTATTTCATATACAGCTTTCTTTGTATACTTGAAAATACACAAATCTATACTAATATGTAAAGAAAAGTTTGAAACTTTGGACGTAGGCGGTAATCTCCGAAACTACTCATCTGATTTTAAAAATTCACCAATATTTAGAAAGGACTTTCACGGTAGACACAGGCTATACATTATCCCGTTAAAATAAAAGGGCTTTTCGTGGTGACTAATTTTACTACTAAAGTCGACGAAAAATTGTCGAGTTATACGTTTTTTATAACCGCTGCCTTAACAGTAAGAGATATTTAAATACTTTCTAAAGTTGTAGAACTCAAAAAGTTCTTTAAAAAAATTTAGGACGACGTATATCTATATGATAAAGTTAATACACAAATTGATAAAATATGACTAAAAGTTACTAAAAATCTACGCGTGCGAAGCCACGCGAGCACGGCTAGTATTAAATATTTTATTATAGATTATAAATAAGCTACGAGAAAAAAGATTATAAATTAAAAGAAAAAAAATCTTTCATCTTTGTTATGCGAATTGGCTCTTTCGTACCAGAACAAATTTGCATTGTTCAAGTATTAAAAAATTATTATGCATAATTATCCACAAACACCATACAAAATCAAAGATCAAGGATGGACACGCGCGGGATAGCTATTTCTTCATTAAACATAACCTCAATAAAATTATCTTGTTTGAGGCATCCATCGACTGACTGGCGAAGGTTGCGTTATGCAAGCGTGCATCGCGACCGGTAATATTCTCTGAATATCTTACTCTCTCAGCGAGAAAATGAAATATGTATTAATATTTTTTATTTGTTTATCTATCACAATCTATAAACACATCTATTATTACAGGCATCTTGCAAAACTGTATTAACAGTTTATACGCAAGAATGCATTACTGTATATTTAAGACTACATTACTTAGGCCCGGTTGTTTCAAGTTGGATTAAAGTAAACGGTCGATTAAAGCATAGATTTTTACAAAAACGGATCGTCTGATTGGTGGAGAACGTAAAAATCTATGCTTTAAAAGAACGCTTACTTTAATCCAACTTGAAACAACCGGCCCTTAGCGATCTTTAAATAATTTGTGTTGTACCTAATAGTGTTTTGAATCTGTTCTTCTCCTTGTCTTCCATTGTCAGTTTATAATAAAGTTGTTTTTGTATCGGTAAGATTTTACACATTTGTTTTTAATTTGCAATGGTTTTAATTATTCTTATTTATAGTTGTTTTACTTTATCTAAATATGATAGAAACGTCAGTCCGTAACTGTTTAAGCCGTAGTTTATAATTGAATCTACTATACTATAGTATAAAAAATATCCTGTGTATTTTGGAATACCTGTAATATTTTATATGAAAGAATTTACCAAGTACTGTTCTTAGTTTCTTACATGTGACTTCTATGAAATCACCTACTTTATAAATGCATGAATAAATGCAAGTTTTCATTAGCTTCATAAATATTATTCTCAATTCTCTCTGCTAAGCAGTGTTTGTCTTAAGAAAATTGACTAATTATATATTGTAATATCTACAAGATATAATTATAAATTGTTGTAACACAGCACACAGCGTAATGCTTTTGTTTGTAAGGTAATATTTTTCAATGCAGAATTTAATGGACTTACTGAAACAATTCTAAAGTAATTTAAAGTGTGGTGTGGATCTATGGACGGCATTCGATTTCATTGGATTACAAATGGCAATGTGATGATCCGAATACACAAGGAAATATAAGTCTTTAAAACAATAAAATCCCGGAAATTGCAATCTTTTGGCCTAATAACGAGACATCCAGAGAAGTATAAGATCCTCTATCTCATAATTCAAGACAAAATTGCGAACAGATGTCCCGAAAGACGAAGGACATCCTAGCAATGAATTTCATTTCAGTACCGACAAATCGGCGTTTATTGGAGAAAAGACATTTGTAGGTATGCTTGATACATACACACATAATACATATAAATATAGGATAAAATGTAGCAAGCCTCTCAGCCACTACCTACCTTGCTAGATATATAAATATAGATACCTGAGGCAATGGCTCCGAAAATCCACGGTCCAACTATTTGAAGATGCTGCTAGCAATATAATTATCGCCGACGAAACCACTAACTTTGGATAATCGAACAAGCACTAGAAGAAGAAGAAAAAAATAACGAAAATTTAAAAATAATAATGCTAAATATAAAAAGAGTAGTTTGTTGCTCTTATGGTTAGGACTCTCGCCTCGTGATCGAAAGTCGCGGGTTCGAACCTCACTTCGGACCAGCAAGTTAGTCCTATTTTCATAGCACAAGCGTTTAGCTTAGTTTGAAAGAAGTAAAAATATTGATGTGACACGTATTCCGTGTTCGCATCTCTATTTAAAGAAGAAAAAAATTCTGAATAACTTAGAATTTGTCAAAATCTTAATGACATGAAATGAAAGAAAAGGAATATTACCATCCATGAAGGTTCGCGAATTCACAAAAGTTATTACTAATAACTTTTAGTCTAATATTGAGATTTCTAGAAGTTTTCCCGATATATTTCTATTACAATCCCCGCATGAGATTTCGCAAAATTTCTACTTTTGTCTTTGAATCGAGAAGTTAACGCGCTCAAGTTATTTCTATGTAGTATACTACTATGTACGCAGGTCTAATATTTTACGAATATTCTCTACAATTTTAACGCGAAATCTATCAATTATGTTAGTTTTTCATGTTTTTTCGTAAGAATTACTTTATCAATATTATATTATCCGCTAATATACTCAACATGACACTCGCCTACTAATAATAAATATAGTTAGTGGTCGGGGGTGCGGACATCGTTCCGAGAGACCACCAAGTTAGCACTCAGCTTAGTTTGAAAATTTTATGAATCGCACATCGTGTATACATCTCTAATTAATAAATAGACCATTGACAGAGTTTGAGGGAGGCAATTACTTGAGAATGAGTGCAAAATAGCTAATTATGAAGAAGAAGCAGAGCATAATTTATGAATTTATAGCTCTCTAAATGAGGCTGTTCACTAAAGGTGACTACCTCACGATTGCAAGTACCACTTATGGTGACGCCTAATGTGGACATGTAAATATGTACATACGAGCCAGGAGGAATCACCAAAGATATGTTGATCCGGTGCGGTGGCGCACAGATCTAACGACAGTTTGGCCGCTTGCCGCACGCCGCACGCCGCATGCCGCACATCACGACTGATTTTATCTGACTGCATGTCTCATGGGTCTCATCTAGTTTTCTACAATTATTAATGTTAATATCTTGTGATTGCGGCACGTGCATCTCTGTGGCTTTTCTGCTCTCTCGATCATCACAGCGACATTGTGTACAATTTAATTTCTTATAACACATTTGCTACATTCAGTATTAAGGCATACCTACATTACCGGTTTTCGTTAAATACGACTGACAATATTAGCGAATTACCGGTATTTTACTTAAATATTTATTTTTTATATTTTATTTAAATGTAATTATACTTGGAATAGATAACAAACAACAAATAAAATACCGAAGATAAAAAAATAATTAACCAAAAGTAAAAATCACCTATTATCCAATTTGCTTGCTACGTTGCTACCCGAATGAAGCTTTTTTCAATACCCTGTATAATAAATAACTAAAAACTATTTAATAGTAGAAATAATAATTATTTCTCAGTGAGTAATAATATATTTTTCAAAACCAAATTAATTAATCAATTAGAAAGACATACAGAAAAATCTAATCCACGAAAAAATATTTTGGCTACTACCTTATTTTTTAATATATTTTTCATTTAATTTTAAGTGATTCTTCTTCTTCCTCCTCTTTTAGTAGATCTATGTTAACATGTATGTGTGACAAAAAGTAATTATTCGATTAATTTATTTTTATGTACAGGGGTGTATGAATTGTATTGAACATATTATAATAATTTCATAATTATGTGCATTCCCGGGTAAATACAGGCTTATTCATATAAAATACTTTGGGTTAAAAATTGGTAGTAACCAATCCATGGTTTATTCACGACTTTAATATATATTTTGTGATGTCATCAATATTTAAGAGCCAAATAAATAATATTCTACAATACAGTATGTGATTTTTTCCTGTCAATGTGTTTATATTATAATTCAATTTATATGAAATATGTCGAAATTAAAGTTATGTATTTGTTACCATTTTTTTCTCAAATTATGTTCAATGCCCTTCTCTTGTTAATTTTATGAGTTTAATTTAAATAAGTTATTGATATTTTTTATTAAAAAAATAGAGATGCATACACGTAACATCAATATACTTACTTTTTTCAAACTAAAATAAACGCCTGTGCTATGAAATTGGGACCACCGGTCTGGAACGAGGCTCGAACCTTAAACTAGGCAAGTTTCAACTACTAAACCAACAAGCGGGCTTAAATAAAAATTTCTTAATGTGTAATTATGCTTTGAAAATATTTTTTTAATGGCCTCCACTATAGTTGATATATCATTGTAACTTCAGTGTGAAATAATGTATAACCCTTCGACATAAAGTTGCTTTAATTGATCGGATTTCGTCAGTGATTGTTGCTTCAGTTTCATGATAGAGCGAGGTTTGTTGGACTTGGAGATCAGAAAATCTAAGCGCCCAGTAGAAATTTCCAAATCGGGACGTGACGTGCCAAGGAAATATCGCTCGCGCAAATTCCATTGATGCTGGTGAGGTGTGAGCCGAAGCGCCATCTTTCTAGAAGCAGAGCTCACTATCCCTGTTGCCAACTTGCCAACATTTGTAAAGACTATTCACTGTTGACGAAGACAGTGAGGTTACACTGGTTGAGGTTACCTCTTTAAAGAAATACGGTTCGTTAATCCCAAAGCGCCGGCATGACATTGTTGTTTCCGCGCTGTGGAAAGTTATTGCTATTTAGGAATCAAATACCTTGTTTAATAAACTTGAAATATTCCGGATTATTATTTAAAATTACATCATTTACTGAACACTCGATGCCTTTGCTATTGGCGTACCAAGTCTTTATTTGTCAATCTTGTATTATTATTTTTTATATTTTCCAAAGATTTTACATTTTCTTTAATGTTTTTCACAAGTATGAAATTGATGAGCCAATAAGCATTTAGCTACTAATAATTGTAACAGATTGTGCGCCGTACAGTGTATGCGTGGTCACAAAAATTAACCGTACCACATTTAAAACATCACATTTGACTACATAGCCCTGTATTTGTTATTATCATTGTAATCAAACTTGTAAATTTATTAATAACTTTCTTGCAAACAATACGTTATCTTGAGACTATCTTCTTTTACGATTCAGGCGAATAATGAATTTCTTTACAGTTTACATAATTTTTTAACAAAAAAAAGACAAACCCGCAGAATCTGAAAAATATTAATCTATGACCAAATTAAAAAATATACAATGTTTTTTAAAAAAAATCAGGGGTTTAAGTCCTGCCTTGATAATGATTCGAAATTCTTCAAGCAATCGTGACCTAGTACCAATGGTTATGGAGATATACAATATCAAAGCTTGCATTTTTTTCATGGTTTTCGGTCATGGGTGCTTGAATATTTTCGAATCATTGTCAAAGCAAGAATCCATCTGTAAAGTTTTTGCTACTAGCTATGAGACACTCAGTATAGATAGAACTTGTAGAAACGTTGATATTAGAATTGTGGAGCACTTGCGATGTTTAAATATCAATAACTATTTTGAATTTGATATTCATCTTTTAAAAACATTGCATTATTTTGATATTAACAAGGGTTTAGAAATTTTACATACAAATAACAAAGAAATAATTATAAATTAAAAAAATATATAAATTAGAAAAAGTGTAAATTGCTAATTAAATATCATAAATAACCAAATGCCCTTAAAATTTGATTTCACATTAGTTCTTCATTAGTTATTCAACTCCCATATATTTTATTTTTATTTTCGGTTTATGTCTATACATACTTTCAATTTTAATTTCTCCTGATGAAGAGACCACTGGATACGAAACATGTTGATAATTAAATAAATAGCGATTTTATACAAAATGTTTTCTTTTTATTAACATAGATCTAATATCTTTTAATTAAAAGAATCTTCAGATTCACTGTGCCAAGTACATTATCGCCTTCAACGTGTAAATGAAACCACTACTGATTAAGTTCAAAATCTAATTGCACATACAACTAACTAACTAACTAACCATCACGCCGTTTCCCTGCAGGGGTAGGCAGAGAGGATTGAACGCCACACTCTTCTATCCTGGCACACCACTTTTGCTTCGGCCACATTCATACATCTTCTCATACACGTTCTACGGTTGTTGCGGCTTTTAACAGGGCCATCCTCAAATACTTGTAGTACCTGATCGTGCCAGGTCTTTCGCGGACGCCCTCTATTCCTGTTGCCTTCAACACTCGCCTCATATATTTTCTTAACCATCCTTTCCTCGTTCATACGTTCCACATGACCAAACCATCTCAGCACTCCTTTCTTTATTCTATCTACCACACTACAGCCAGCAGTGCATTCACTTCTAATTTGTTCATTCCTCACTCTATCGACCAAAGATTTTCCACACAAGCGTCTTAGTGACCGCATTTCAACCGCATTCAGTCTACTTTCATTCCTCTTTTGCCAATTCCAGGCTTCACTTCCATACATGAGGGTTGGCACTAGAACGCCGTTATGTACCGCTAGTCTTGCTTCTTTTGACAGATTCTTATTGGCCATAATTGCATTTAGTGCACCATTAACTTTGTTTCCCGCAGTTACTCTCCTTTCGATATCATTCTCAGCCTTGCCGTCTCTACTAAACATACTTCCCAAATACACAAACTCGTTCACTTGTTCTAAGCATTCGTTGTTTATAATTACATCACACTTAGTCAATCTTTCGTCTCTCTCGAATACCATCACTTTCGATTTGCTGACATTAATCAAAAGTTCACTCTGCATGCATACATCGGACATCCTGGATACCAAGCACTGCAGATCAGCTTCACTGTTAGCCACTAATACTGCATCGTCTGCGTATAGCAGACAGGATATGGTGAGTCCGTCCATTTTCGCTCCAACTTCTAGATCCTTCAGTTCTTTCATACAATTATCCATATACAGGTTGAAAAGCCATGGTGACATTACGCATCCCTGTTTGACACCTTTTGTAATATCAAACCATGATGTGAATGTCCCATTAATTCTCACGCAAGCACTACTTCCTTCGTACAGGGATGCAATTGCCTGTATGAGTTTATTCTTCACCCCATATTCAGACAAAACCTTCCATAACTTTCGTCTTATCACTCTGTCATACGCTTTTTGGAGATCCACAAAGGCACAATAAAGTTTTTGGTTCTTTGCCAAAAA